>CM069300.1:287500-437500 GCA_035609425.1 Epinephelus awoara
TGTGTGTGTGTGTGTGTGTGTGTGTGTGTGTGTGTGTGTGTGTTAATAATAACTGTCGCATCTGAAACAATCGGACCTCTGTCCTCTGGCACTGATCCTACGTCAGTGACGTACCTGCTCAGGTGACAGTGAGGTCATAGTTTATTATTTTTCCGTGTATCAGGGCCGTGTGCAGCCCGACTGTGTGTTCATCTTTTATGATCCGGTTAATTTACCGGTGTAACGGACGAGTACCGACCACCATCCGCTCTCACTCGAGCTGTTAGCTTGTTATTATGAGTTAGCATGAAGCTAACGTTAGCAAAGAGAAGGCGGTGGTCAGTTTGTCAGAGCTAAGCTAACGTTAGCAGCTCAGCTAACCGTTCTTATCCCCGACAGACGGTGACTTCTGACCGGTGACCGGGGACTAACGGCAGCAGCCTGTTGATCCGGTAATAATCCGTGTTTGGCTGCCCTGTGTCGGTCTCTCCCCACCCAGCTCACCTGCCTGACGGACGGACTGAACTGGAAGTCTCCTGCCTCCTTCAGATCCAACCAGATCATCGGCATCCGGGGAACCGCCTCCATGTGTCCGTCTGCCGGCCGCTACGAGCTCACAACACCGCGCTACGGGAGCTAACTGGACGTTAACGGCTTTCCGTTAAAACAACACACAGCTTTCCTCCAAACAACTGTGTCATGGATCCATCTACACTTCTACCGGAAGCTGGGAGTGCCATGACGTAGCTCGTCACACGTCACGTGTGTGCCGCGGGTGGGTAGTGGGAAACGTAGTCAGCTGTGCAGAAATGATTTTAAAGTTGTTTACATGTTTATAAAACTGTAAATGTTTGTTCCTCCAAAACTATAAACAAGAAAAGGCCAGCAACACTCGATGTCCTTCGTTGGCAACCATAATACCTCACTGGTACACACTCAAGGCACAGTGTCTTCCTCAGTGCGTCACTGTGTCCGAGCACCTCCAGACTTTATTCTTCTTTTTTGAGAGTGTGTGTTGTTTGTCTTCATTGTTTTGTTCCTCCAAAACTAAAAGATATTATTTCACTCTCTGTGCCCTGAGGTGCTCCGCTACATGTTTATAATGACTAAAGTTATTTTGAACTTCACAGTCCTAATTTGACATTGTAATAATTTGTTTGTACTTTATTTTATCACAGCTGTTTATTTTCAGTTATTTATTCTTAATTATAGTTTATTGTTGTTTTTTGAATTTTAAACTATTTTTTTGTTTTATTGTTGTAATTTTCCAGCCTTTTAAAACTTTATCTGTAGTTGTTTCTGTTCTTTACATTGTGTCATTTCAGTTTTCAAGCTGCATGTTCATATGATAGTGATATAAGTGTAAGTTGAATCTATATTTCTGTCCTTACTGGTCTTATTGTGGGCGGCTGTAGTGAGTCATGGTGGAGTCACTGAAAAGCAGTTTACTGACATTTTTATTTGTTAAATACATTTGATTCCCACACTCAGTATTTAAACTAGAGATGTACTGATACCACTTTTTCCTTCCCGATACCGATTCTGATCCCTGAACCTTAGGTATCTGCCGATACCGAGTACCGATCCGATACCAGCGCGTGTTGTATGTCTCAACTCCTAAAACTCTATGTAAAATATTAAGAAATACATACATAATAGTAGAATGAATGCCATAAACGTTTCCGTTTCTGTTTCGTTTGCCTGTAGCGTGCTTATGCGTAATGACGTGAGGCATTACATGGTATTGGATTGGTCATAGGCCGTACTCGCCGATACCCGATACCTCATTTTAGGCAGTATCAGAGACATTTCCGATACTGGTATTGGTAATGGTACAACTCTAATTTAAACACACAACAACCTGAGAGTCATCTTCAAAATGATTCTTGAATTTGAGTATTTTGAATTTCTTATGAAAGCATATTGATGCTGTCACAGATACACACTAAATAATCCTCACACAGAATATATAGACTGTTATTAACCTGTGAGGACATCAGAAACAGGGACTGTCCTCAGCTAAATGTCCACGTGTCTTCTTTGTATTTTACTGGTTGATTAATGAGATTTGTGTCGCTACGGCTCGTCTGAAGCAGCTCTCATATCTGAGCTGACTCTTCGTACAGATCAGGTACTGCTACAGGTTAAAATATTCAAATCAAGTCAGTTCCGTTTGTACACGAGTGATGTCACAGAAAACCAGTCAGTATCTGGTGTGACAACCATTTGCCTCACGCAGTGCAACACATCTCCTTCGCATAGAATTGATCAGGTTGTTGATTGTGGCCTGTGGAATGTTGGTCCACTCCTCTTCAATGGCTGTGCCAAGTTGCTGGATATTGGCAGGAACTGGAACACGCTGTCGTATACGTCGATCCAGAGCATCCCAAACATGCTCAATGGGTGACATGTCCGGTGAATGCCATCAATAAAATGCAGCTGTGTGCATTGTCCATAACATACGCCTGCCCATACCATAACCCCACCGCCACCATGGGCCACTCGATCCACAACGTTGACATCAGCAAACCGCTCACCCACACGACACCACACACGCTGTCTGCCATCTGCCCTGAACAGTGAAAACCGGGATTCATCCGTGAAGAGAACACCTCTCCAACGTGCCAGACGCCATCATATGTGAGCATTTGCCCACTCAAGTCAGTTACGACGACGAACTGCAGTCAGGTCGAGACCCAGATGAGGACGACGAGCATGCAGATGAGCTTCCCTGAGACGGTTTCTGAGAGTTTGTACAGAAATTCTTTGGTTATGCAAAGCGATTGTTGCAGCAGCAGTGCGGGTGGCTGGTCTCAGACAATCTTGGAGGTGAGCATGCTGGATGTGAAGGTCCTGGGCTGGTGTGCTTACACGTGGTCTGCGGTTGTGGGGCCGGTTGGATGTACTGCCAAATTGTCTATAACGCCTTTGGAGACGGCTTATGGTAGAGATATGAACATTCAATTCACGGGCAACAGCTCTGGCGGACATTCCTGCAGTCAGCATGCCAATTGCACGCTCCCTCAAAACTTGTGACATCTGTGGCATTGTGCTGTGTGATAAAACTGAACATTTGACAGTGGCCTTTTATTGTGACCAGCCTAAGGCACACCTGTGCAATATTCATGCTGTCTAAACAGCATCTTGATATGCCATACCTGTGAGGTGGGATGGATTATCTTGGCAAAGGGGAAGTGCTCACTAACACAGATTTAGACAGATTTGTGAACAATATTTGAGAGAAATAGGTCTTTTGTGTGTATGGAAAATGTTTTAGATCTTTGAGTTCAGCTCATGAAAAATGGGAGCAAAAACAAAAGTGTTGTGTTTATATTTTTGTTCAGTGTAGAAAATAACTGGAATGCTAATCAATAATAAAATGATTCATGGCAGAGATAGGCCTATTTGTAAAATTGTAAATGCACCATTACAGCTTCATTTTAAAAGGAAATCAACATTACCTTTCAGCAGCAAAACTGCATAAATAAAATAAAATTAGGCTAAACAGAAAAAACAGGGAAAAGAGACAAGGGATAACAGGGAAAAGTGTTGATGAAGAGTATTTGTCTCTCCGCGAAACTGCCTGGATCATGAATGAATGAATGAATGAAAATGTTTATTTCGGTCAGGTAGTTTAACAGAAAATATCAGTATAACTAGAAAATAACCAAACCGAAAAGGCATAGGCTGAAACTAACGCTTATTTTCGCCTACCCTTCTTACATGATCAGCTTATTCAGATTAAATCATTCAAAACACTAAACAGAAAATAACACCATATTACACAAAAATCCCAAATATAATTCCAGAATAATATCAGTAACATCAACTACATTTCTCATATTTTTCAAATACCTTACTTTTAAACAAGCGTTTGAATTCATAAATTGACTGGCACATCTTCAATTCGTCATCAAGAGCATTCCATAAATTTACACCCCTTACAGAAATACATTGATCTTTTATCTTAGTCCTGGATGTTATTTTCTCAATCATACGTTTCCCTCGGAGCTCATATCTACATTCCCTTTTTTTTTTTTAAACATACTCACTATTTTACATGGTAACAGGTTGTTATACGCTTTGTACATTATCAATGCTATTCAGTCGTCCACTAAGTCCATAAATTTGAAAGCCCTTAATTTAATAAATAATCCATTTGATGGTTTTCTGTAATTTGATTTTGTGATAATCCTTACAGCTCTTTTTTGAAGGATAAAAATAGGTTTAGTATGGGTAGAATATGCATTTCCCCATATTTCTAGGCAATACATTATGTAAGGGACAACCATTGAGCAATACAGAATATACGTACATAGCACGCTGGTCCAACATATCCTTTACCTTTTATAATATGGCAATTGATTTGGCTAATTTTGATTTAACACAATTAATATGCATTTTCCAATTCAGTTTATGGTCCATAATGACACCTAAAAATTTTGTTTCAAACACTCTTTCAATTTCTGTATCCTCTATTCTCAGTTTAACTCCTGTATCTATTTTACGACTCCCAAATATCACCTAATTAATTATATTAACTTTAGTAGTCTCTAATCCACATTGCATGATGCCTGAACATAGGACTTTCACGTTAGATTTATTATGTCTATTAGATATTATGTCCGTTCTGCCTTAGCTGAGGCGAGAACTCACAGCTTCTGAGACTGAGGTCCGTCTTCTATCTCACTAAGCTAATTGGCAAGTGACAGTTCATGTGTGGCTTCACAAACTGCCTAAGCCAAGCATCAGGGTGCCAGACAGTAGCCATCCATGCCATGGAAAAGCAAATTTCAAAGTGAAAGTTCCAAAGCTGTAGCACATATGGTTGATTTGTTATGAATTTTCAAAGTTTTGAAATTTAGAGGCTTGCTGTAGCACCACCATCAGGACTATTGTGTTGTGTTGCCAATTGAGGACATCTGGCATGTCTCATATGGAAATGTTGCACGAGCTGAGGCTTGAACTCACAATCTTCAACACCAAGAACCATCCTCTATCTCACTGAGCTAACTGGCAAATAGAAACATCATATGTAGTTTCACAAATTGACTAAGCCAGTCACCTGTGTGCAAGACAGCAGCTGTTAGTGTGTAAAGGCAGATTTCAAACGGCTGTCAAAACTTCAGTTATTAAGACAAAATTCCGAAAATACACAAATTGCATCTGGACAGCATGGAAATGTTGGTAATTTGTTTTTAACAATGATTTATTGGCTCCATAAGTGAAAAACTGATGTTTAAAAATGCCATTTTTGCATTGATTCCAATTGTTGGCATGAGAGCGAAATTCAAAATGCTGTAAAAAATTCAGTTTTTGAGATAAAATTCTGATATTTTCCAAACATCATCTACCATGATGTTTGGTAGATCAATTCGATTTTGATAAATCAAAAATCTGTTTGGATGGTTTGTGTAGGACAGTCTGAAGATGCTCTGTAGCAAGTTTGGTGTCAATTGAGCAAAAATTATGGGAGGAGATAGGTTGAATAATTTTAACAGTTTTTGAAAAAAACATAGTGATGGACTTCATAATTTGCAACAGGTTTCAGTGTACAAAAGTTTTGTCAGTATTGGGGCTACATTTTGGTGAAAGTTGTAAATCTGTAGCACATATGGTTGATTTGTTGTGAAGTTTCAAAATTTTGAGTTTAAGAGGCTTGCTGTAGCAACACCATCAGGACTATTGGCCTGTTTTTGCAGCTGTGGCAATCTGGCATGGGACTGGACCTTTGTGCAAAGTTTGGTCATTTTTCGCACATGGGAAGTATGATTTCCTCGGAAGAAGAAGAAGAGCTTAGGCTGCCCGGCCCCTAATTACTCAACTACTCCAGGTTAGGTGTCATTTACAGTCCCATCTGTGCCGCTTCATGTCAGAGAGACATATTTTATTTCCATGTATTTAACAGCTGCAGTTTAACGAATTTTCACTCTGATAAAACTTTACCAGACTGTTCCTGTTACAGGTGTGTTCCTCCAGCTGCTGCCACCTGACATGATGCTGCTGCATCATCATCAACAACAACAACAACAACACAAAATATAATAATAATGTAACACTGATCATGATGACATCACATGTGACACGCAACAGTTATAATGTGTTCTCACAGTAACTTGTGAACAGATCAGAGCTGACACAGATTCACATTATCAACTAATCTATTATTTAGTTTATAGAGAGCTCAGACTTTGATCAACAGAGTCCGGAGATTGAAACCCTAACTTTAGATGCAGTAACTCTTCATGTGTGAGGAGCCGAGGCCCGTTGTTCGAAAGTAGAATGAACCAATCCAGGGCCCTGTATCACGAAGCAGGATTAATGTCTCAGCGAGGTAACTTCAGGATTAACCTGGGTTTTTGGTCTCACGAAGCCGGTTCAGTTCTTATCGGGATAGATCACCATGGTAACTTACTTTGAACGGCTATCCTGCTCCGGAGCAGGGTAAGTTCAGGGTTGAATCTGATCCTATAAAAAGCACCACCCACTGGCCAATCAGCTGTTCGGCTGACAGAAATGCAGCCCAGTCATGACGGGAAGTTTAATTAATTTGATTGATTTTGACTTGAAAGTTTATTTTGAACATTAAAAAAGAAAAGAAAGCAACAACAACAACAGACAAGGAGAAGATTGTTCAAAAAGGAGTGGAAAGAAGTCCAAATCTCATCCCACCCCTTCATAAGAAAGAAACTGATCATTTGCAGACACTTAATAGCACCATTAATTAGTGCCAACATTTTGTTTTGTTGGAGGAAATGATCCCTGTTAAAGATAATGGGCCTAATTGACAGCTTTGCTGCTGGAAATGTGGAAAGTAGCCTGTCATGTCTACACTTCATGGTGTTTGAGGGATTTTCCTTTTTGTTTTTTAAAGAGGGAGACTAGGTTTATTTTTAATTTCTAACACAGCTCAACATCAGGATGATTTTATTCAGACTATCAGTTTGGTGTTGATATGATTTAATTGTGGCGTCAGCTTTAAGCTTTATTGTAGCATATATAACATTAAGACAAAGAAGACCAGATTATCAGACGCAATGATGTTAGACGATAATTGTAATACACACAATTCATCTGCGCAGCATTGATTTCATGGGATTCAAGGGTGTGATCAGTGTCAGATGTACAGGTACAGGTACTGTAGCTACTTGAAGCAGTGATGAGTAATTTAACCTACACATAATTTTATTTGCTCCCTTGTGTTGTCTTGATTTTTCCCTCTCTCCTCCTCTATTTCTTCTTTCCTGACACGTTTTTTTTTTCTTCTCTATTATGTGATTTCATTGATGTTTTGACAGGGGAATTTCTTTGATAAGCTTTTAGTGGCTTTTAACCTCTCCGGCACTTTTCTTTTTTTAATCTTGTAAATTTTATACTGTCTGTTTTTAACATTATGTGCAAATAAACTAATCTAAACTAAAACTAAACATTATTCATCCCGTTGTGCGTTGCCACGCATGTTTCCTCCTCCTGCAGCTGCCACGGTGTTGGCCTTTTCTGTAATGTTGCTTTTCTCCTCCTCATATTTTAGTAGAATTAATCTCTGATCCTCACATGAGAAATACTGTTTTCCCCTCACATACGGCGCTCTGTGAGGACGCTCAGTGACGCTGCGCTTCTCTCATGATTGTGATTGGTCCGCTGCGTGCGCGTTCACGGCTCTTGATAAAGTAACCCTGGGTTGAGTTACCGAGTTGATATCCAGCGTCGTGATACCGATTATCCTTATTGCCATAGTTAGGCTTAGTCAACCCAGGAGAGGTCTGGGTAACCCAGGAAAGGTTGATCTCGCTTCGTGATACAGGCCCCAGGATCAGTGGAAAAGCGAGGCTGGACAAATTCCCCTAAGTCCATCCTGGCTTAATTGGTTGTTGGAACACCAAGCCAGGCTGAGGAGGCGCAGCTTTGTCAAGCCAGGTGTAACTTATTCAGGTGAGTGCGCGTCCACGGCTTTCTTAAATAGACCCCGAGATCGATCACAGATTTACCGATGCAGCAATGGAGAGGACGCGTGCCGCATACTTCTCACCCAGTGAGCAGCGTCTCATCATGGACACTTATGAAGAGGTAAAACATATAATCACAAAGAAAGGAAACACTGCAGCGATAATAAAGCAGAGAGAGAGTGCGTGGTTAACAATTGCGGACCGACTGAATGCGTAAGTAGGCCTAATCTAAAAATATACACTTGCTGCGGAAATGAATCTGTCATAATTACAAGTGAAGTTCCTTTCACAAATTAACAGTTGTACACTTCACCTTAAAGGTGAGCAGTGGATATAATATTACTCGGGAACCAACTGCTGATTTCACACCAGCGGAAGAGCTCGCCCTGGATCAGAACCGGCTACAGACTCTGTCCCACCCACAGAAACCGCTCTCTTCATACAAGGTACATTATTCCAGTGTACTGTACAAGGAATCAATCATTTTATTCATTCATTAATCAACCAGTGGTGTTCTGTGGACTGTCTGACTTTGGATTGTCTTGCAGTGTAAGACAAATTGACAAATTAAAAGAAAAACCTTAAGGAAATTGGGATTAGAAATTAAGAAACTAGAGAAAGAAGTGATGTTAATGCACATTGTAAGCACGACTGTGATGCAACGTATTGATCAATATTATTTCTCTCTTTCTCTCCACAGCTCAAAGCAGACAGTGACTGATTTTAGTATTTTTCATTTAAATAAAATGAGGTCAAAGAACATTGTGGTTTCATCTTCATGTTTTCATTCATTGATGTAAAGGAGTTATTGGTCCAGTTAACTGGGAATATAATTTGGGAAGGTCATACAGTTATGAAACCTAATAACCACTAATTGTGTTAATGCCAAATACACCTACTTGTATGTTTATTCCAACTATTAATCCTTTTATTGGTAAAGATATGTGCATGTCAAAGTATGTTTGGGCTATGACAAAAATAATGTTTGAAATGGGTTTTTTCTTTTAATTTTTATTGTAGGCTTAATGTATTTTGTTCAAAAATGAGGCAAATACGTACATAAGAACATGAAATGACGGTAAAACACACTGATTTCCGATCGCGGTGACAGCTGAATGGACAAATAAGGCACCAGGCTAAACTAAGTCTGGTTGTTAGCCTGGTCGGGACCAGGCTAAGTGCACAGAATAAATATCCATGGCAACATATGTGCCTCTGCTTTCGAACAACCGAATGAACGCTAAATTAAGCCAGGATAACCAACATATCCCGGCTTAATCCCTTATCTAGGTTTCGAACAACAGGCCCCCGGTCTCACACTCTTCAGTGTCGTTACTGATCAGTGATTAAACTGATCGATTGGTTACTAAAACTGTTGTTGCTTCTTTGTTACCTCAGCAGGAAACTGAAGCTGAACATCTGGATTTGATTTAAATACTGTTTATTAGCATTTTCCTCCAGCTGGTGCTTAAACATTTCTCCCACCTGTCAGCAGGTGGCACTGTTGGACCTCCTCCAGAAGGTGGAGGAGGAGGAGGAGGAGGAGGAAAAGGAGGAGGAGGAGGAGGAGGTCCAACAGTGCCACCTGCTGACAGGTGGGAGAAATGTTTCAGCTAATCAATAAACCTGTGTGGTGCTGCAGTACTATGGAGGAAGTTAAAGAGGTCTCGGTCTTTACAGACCACATGAAGTCTGTGCTCGTCCTGTCGGAGCTCCACAGCTGGGTAGGAGACGTCTGCACATGAACTGAACACAGGATGAATTTACCAGGAGATCACCACATCATCTGAACAAAAGGAGACAAACTGCTGTTGAACTCTCTTACAAACAGGAAGTAGTTCAGATACAGAAAATAAACCCGCCTAACCTGCACAGACTGATGAACAAACCAGTGAACAAGAGTTCTTATTATTCATTTAGTAAATCTCCACTGCACTGTGATGTTTAGTGCTGAGAATGTTCAGTGTGTTCAGTATTTGTATTAATTGAATTAAACGTATGTGTTAAGGTGCTCAGTGTGTGTCCTGTAAACTGAGAGCAGCAGAGTGTGTGAGACTTCCTTTTTACCGTCATCAGTTTTTATGAGTCTACATAATAAAAATCCACGAGCACTTCTTGTGACTCTTATTATCACATCTATATATAACATTCATTTATAATTTAGTGCTGCGAGGCAGCGTGTACGGCACTAATGCAGCTTACTGAGGCTCTCTGATTCTGACTCTGTACAGGAACAGAGACACACTGAAGGCCGAACTCTGAACCTTGGCTGAAGTCACTCAGCTGAAGTCACTCAGCTGTCACAGTTTACAGCTGCACTGTCACATGATCACATTCACATGAATAAATAAACATGAATGAATATAAAATCAGCCTGTAATAACCTGAAACCGAGTCACTGTGAATCTAGTCATTGAGATCAGTATAGGAGCAGAGACAGCTGTGGATCAGCTGTGTGATGGATAGAGGAAGACTCTGACACCTTCATCAGCTCTCATTACAGACTCATGACAAGTTTCTCTCAGCTGACAGTTTGTTGTTATGATGAAGTTGACATGTCGTCACCACGGTCACAGTGATATTCCGGGTTTAAGGTTTACTGTGATATTAAAGTTTACTGTTTTCATAACATGTGTATTTACTTATCTAGGACGTTGAATCTCTCTTTTATTTAAGGTCATTTATCGGAGTCATTTATCTGAGTCATTTATCGGAGTCATTTATCGGAGTCATTTATCTGAGTTATTTATCTGAGTCATTTATCTGAGTTATTTATCTGAGTCATTTATCTGAGAGGAGACTTTTTACACAAACTTCATGAACAAAATGTTTCAGGTTTCAGTTACAGTAATAAAACATTCTTTAAGGGTCATTCTGACTGATGATGACATCAATTCTTCACCAGTTCAGCTCTGGGCCGGCTGCATAAAGCACTTTAAGTTAAGAGTTACCTTTAACTCTGCGTTAAGATTTCCATTAAGATAATCAGTTACACAACACATCATTAAGTCTTCTCCTTAAGGTTTCCTGAAGTTTTTCCCCTTATCTTGGTCTTATACTTAAGGAATTGTTTAAAGTGTGTTAAACCGTTGCACAGACGAGCTCAGTGACCAAAGTAAGGTAAAAACATGATGTACGTCTGACTGCAACATGTCTGAGTTTATGGAGCTAAATGAGGAAGATGAAGGACGAGAATCTGACGGACTCTGAATGATGAGACATTTGGTCAGTTTATGATTTGTCTCAATGTTCTGAAGCTGAAGTCTTCCAGTCCCGTTACGGTTAAAGGGACATTGTGTAACATTTTCAGTTGTTTATTGGCAAAAATTTATGTCTGCATTCATAAATATGTCATCACTGGTGTACTATTACGTCCACCAATAATCTGACTTATTCTCGTAAAAGCAGAATTTTGGATTTGTTTGTACATTGTGCGGGTAAGTCGTCTGTGGGGTTCCATTACGGTTCGCCATCTTGAGAATACACCCGCCAGCAAGGGACATACAGCACCGCCTCCGGCGTTTTCGTTGAGAGCCAGGCCAGCACTGCATGACTGAGGAGCCGAAGGAGAGGAGCAAGAGGCGCTTCGCTACTACCCTGGCACATTTGAAACTAAGTCCCACTCTTTGAGCATAATGCAGGATCATGCATATGCAGCATCATGGGAGACTGAATCCTTGTCGCCAAGAAAGCGCAAAAGGGAATAGAAAAGGCAGCGTGACCGGCGAATTAAAAAAATGAAGGCCCACATCAGGGTAGCCTTTCCCAGGTAGAGAGAGCTGCTGAGGGAGGATGGTAATTCAATCACAGGCCAGCGCCACTGTTGGCTGTTAGCCCGTGTTAGCGGCCAGTCGCTAACAGCCTCATCCCTCTCCTCGCATCACTGCGCCGCTGTTAGCTGTTAGCCGCTGTTAGCCACTGTTAGCGCTGACCTGTGATTGTATTACCTTTCTCCTTCAGCAGCTCTCTCCACCTGGGAAAGGCAACCCCAATGCTGACCCTTGTTTTTTTAATTCGCCGGTCACGCTGCCTTTTTGATTCCCTTTTGCACTTTCTTGGCGACGAGGATTCCGTCTCCGGTGATGCTGCATAATACATGATCCTGCATTATGCTGAAAGAGTGGGACTTTGTTATGCGGCAGTAGTGCCGCTGGCCACTAACAGCTGTTAGCGGGGCAGCGATGCGAGGAGAGGGATGAGGTGTGTGAGGTTGAGCCACTTGTCAGTTGTCAAAGGACAAGACGTGATTGGTTTGTTTCAATTTACACCCGCCCCAACAGTCCTACGTTGTAAACACAGCCAGCATGGTGAGGAGGGGGTTTGTCAACTCGCGTCGCGTGTGTCTGTGTAGGAGCCTGAATGAATACTCCATGTAGTATCGGATGACATGGTTTCATCAGTGTTATCATAGCTTTTTGGTCCACAGCGGCTACCGTTGTTGCAATACGTGTTTGAAACAGTGAGGCGCTAGAGTGCGCCATCTGTTTGAATGCAATATATGATTTCAACGTTAGATGGGAGAAATTCCTACACACTGTGGCTTTAATGACTGCTCTGTGGTTTTATGCAACAGGATCTTTCTGATCGGTTATTGGCGAGGTGTTCCAAGTGTCAAACACCCTCAGCTGTCTGCTAGACACTGTGGTGAAGTTCCTGTCTCAGTGAGAGAAGGATGAGATGGTCATAACAGGTCGGCTTACACGAGCACAACTGCAAGGAATCAAATGGTCTCCATGGAAACAGCAGAACTTTACTGCTGTAAAGTCTCTGTCAGTGCAGTAAATGCTCAAATGTCGCTTCCTGACTGATGAAACCTTTTAAGAGATTCTGTGCAACACCCTTAAGTAATTTCCTCAGCTAAGGAAAACCTAGAGATTTGTTTTTATCTAAAAGAAAACAACCTGAACCATCGATCAGAGAAACTGCAGGTTGTTTGTTTAATAGTTTCTCACCTGACGTCTCCGTCGTCTCTCTCCCACCTGTAGAATGAATGAGACACGCCCATTAATGTCATCACTGGTCAAACTGCAGGTCAAAGAAAAGCTGCTGAAAAACAACTGCTCAGGATCTGAACCTGTTTATGTCTCGTCAACATGCTCCCAACACAGTTACCTATGACTGCACCTCCACCTCCACCTGTACCTGCACCTGCACCCCCACCCCCACCTCCACCTACACCTGCACCTGCACCTGCACCTGCACCTCCACCTCCACCTCCACCTGCAGCAGCACCTGCACCTGCACCGCCACCTACACCTGCACCTGCACCTGCACCCCCACCTACACCTACACCTGCACCCCCACCTCCACCTACACCTGCACCCCCACCCCCACCTGTACCTGCACCTGCACCTGCACCTGCACCTACACCTGCACCTGCACCTGCACCCCCACCTCCACCTACACCTGCACCCCCATCTCCACCTACACCTGCACTTGCACCTGCACCTGCACCTGCATCTCCACCTGCACCTGCACTTGCACCAGCACCTGTACCCCCACCTCCACCTGCACCTGCACCTGTACCAGCACCTGCACCTGCACCCCCACCTACACCTACACCTGCACCTGCACCTGCACCTGCACCCCCACCTCCACCTGCACCTTCACCTCCACCTGTACCTGTGCCTGTGCCTGTACCTGCACCTGCACCTGCAACAAGAAGTAAAAGAACACAAAGTGCTGCTGTAAAGATGGAGGCAGGCTGTGGTCTGAAATATGACTGGAAGATAAAGGTCCAGTCAGAGCATCCTGTGTTTGATGTGGAAACAGTTGTGTGTGTGTGTGTGTGTGTGTGTGTGTGTGTGTGATTATTAAACTCTTTACTGATCAAACCTGTCTGACATCTCACACACACACACACACACACACACACACACACACACACACTGACATGTGTTTTGCAACATGTAACACATCATAAACATGACTGTCTGATTGTCAAATGTCTTCATGTCAGACACTTGTCTTGTCCACCGGGGGGCGGCGTGTGTCTGTGCAGAACGCCATAGAGCTGCTGAGGGATGACCTTTGACATCACCATGGAGACCAGTGACACAGAGCTGATGATACTGCTACAGGTGGACAGACAAGGGGGACAAACAGGAATGAGATTAGAGCAGTCAGACAGACAGATGAAGGACAGAGACACAAGGATAGATGAAGAAAGACACAAATGGGGACAAAAGGACAGACAGAGAAAGAGAGACATGATGAGGATGATGAGGGGAGGGAGAGGGAAAAAAACTGACGATGGATACAAGGACAACCAACTAAGGCTGAGGCGTGCAGGGAGGAAGACAGACCAGGGTGTGTCCGTCTCTGCTGGTGTGTCTTCAGTCCCTCAGGCTGTGGAGACAGAGGACAGAGGCAGACAATGACCGAGCAGTTTTCAGCCACAGCAGGTAAAAATGAGGACGAGGAGGAGATGGACCGACAGATGAAGATGAGGAGGAGATGGACAGACAGATGAAGATGAAGAGGAGATGGACCGACAGATGAAGATGAGGAGGAGATAGACAGACAGATGAAGATGAGGAGGAGATGGACAGACAGATGAAGATGAGGGGGAGATGGACAGATAGATGAAGATGAGGAGGAGATGGACAGACAGATGAAGATGAGGAGGAGATGGACAGACAGATGAAGATGAGGAGGAGATGGACAGACAGATGAAGATGAAGAGGAGATGGACCGACAGATGAAGATGAGGAGGAGATGGACAGACAGATGAAGATGAGGAGGAGATGGACAGATAGATGAAGATGAGGAGGAGATAGACAGACAGATGAAGATGAGGCGGAGATGGACAGACAGATGAAGATGAGGGGGAGATGGACAGACAGATGAAGATGAGGAGATGGACAGATTGACAGAGGAAGATGAGGAGGAGATGGACAGACAGATGAAGATGAGGAGGAGATGGACAGACAGACAGATGAAGATGAGGGTACACTCATGGATGAATGAGGGGCTTGTGAGAGAAGGGGGGGGCAGAGATGGACAGAGATTAGAGGGACATGGGGGGGGGGGGGGCACGAGGGATCAGAGGAGACGAACAAAAAGTCAAATGAAGTGTGAGACTGCAGACGTGTCTCACTGCATCCCTGTGATTTCAAAAAAGTGGCTGATGTGTCTACGTGTCTGACTCTGTCCGCTGTTGCCATGGTTTCAGTGTCCATGCAGCCGCTCTCTGTCAGACAGCCATGTTGGAAACACTTCCTGTGGCGTCAGACACCATTTCACACAGACGATGGGATTAGACCTCATCTTCAAAGACCCCACACTGAGTCTGTGGTTAAAGGGACAGAGGGAAATGTCCCCACTGTGGACAGACATGATGCTGTCCCCGTCTCTGTCACAGAGCTTCAGTTCCTGTCTTCACATCACAAACACCTCTGACCATCATTAGACGTTCGTCTTCACATTGTGGACAGACAGATGGACAGACGGACAGACAGACAGACAGACGGACATACGGACAGGTGGACATATGGAGAGGTGGACATATGGACAGACGGACATACAGATGGCTCTGACACAGGGAGAACATGTCAGAGCACCTGGAGGAAACCCACGCTGACACAGGGAGAATATGTGGGAGCACCTGGAGGAAACCCACGCTGAGACGGGGAGAACATGTCGGAGCACCTGGAGGAAACCCACGCTGACACGGGGAGAACATGTCTGAGCACCTGGAGGAAACCCACGCTGACACAGGGAGAACATGTCTGAGCACCTGGAGGAAACCCACGCTGACACAGGGAGAACATGTCGGAGCACCTGGAGGAAACCCACGCTGAGACGGGGAGAACATGTCAGAGCACCTGGAGGAAACCCACGCTGACACAGGGAGAACATGTCTGAGCACCTGGAGGAAACCCACGCTGACACAGGGAGAACATGTCGGAGCACCTGGAGGAAACCCACGCTGACACAGGGAGAACATGTCTGAGCACCTGGAGGAAACCCACGCTGACACGGGGAGAACATGTCAGAGCACCTGGAGGAAACCCACGCTGACACAGGGAGAACATGTCAGAGCACCTGGAGGAAACCCACGCTGACACAGGGAGAACATGTCTGAGCACCTGGAGGAAACCCACGCTGACACAGGGAGAACATGTCTGAGCACCTGGAGGAAACCCACACTGACTGATAACTTTTTCAAACTGAGGAAGACTTTGGTGAGTGAATCTGCATGTTTTCTTATATCGGGCAGATTCTTTATCACACAATGAGTCTGCAGAGGATCAGTTCAGGTTGTGTTTCTGGGATCAGACTGAGTAGAGTCTGAGGTGTGGTCTCTCTGTAAACTCATCTCTGTTGTAACCTTGTGTTTCTGTGGGCGGATGCATTTAGTGGGTGGAGGGTCATACAGCGGTCAGAGATAAACACAGTCAGAGCTGTGGATGCTTTGATTTCCATGGTTACTTTCAGTCAGCTGATAGCAGCTCTGTGATCAGACTCGGACCCTCCACCAGAACACAGCGTCTCTTATCTCCTCTGGGAATTAAACCTGTGACCTTAATGTTTCTGTACAGCATCTGTCCACTCAGCTGTCTGACTGAGACACATCAGGAGTCCAACAGGAAGGGTCTGACTGAGACAAGGAGAGACGAGGGAGAGATGAGGGAGAGACGAGGAGAGACGAGGGAGAGACAAGGAGGGACGAGGGAGAGACAAGGAGAGACGAGGGAGAGATGAGGGAGAGATGAGGGGGAGACAAGGAGAGAAAAGGAGAGACAAGGAGGGACAAGGGAGAGACAAGGAGAGACAAGCAGAGACGAGGGAGAGACGAGGGAGAGACAAGGAGAGACAAAGAGAGACGAGGAGAGACGAGGGAGAGACAAGGAGGGATGAGGGAGAGACAAGGAGAGACAAAGAGAGACAAGGAGAGACAAGGAGAGACGAGGGAGAGATGAGGGAGAGATGAGGGGGAGACAAGGAGAGACAAGGAGGGACGAGGGAGAGACAAGGAGAGACTAGGGAGAGACAAGGAGGGACGAGGGAGAGACAAGGAGAGACAAAGAGAGACAAGGAGAGACAAAGAGAGACAAGGAGAGACAAGGAGAGACGAGGGAGAGATGAGGGAGAGATGAGGGGGAGACAAGGAGAGACAAGGAGGGACAAGGGAGAGACAAGGAGAGACTAGGGAGAGACAAGGAGGGACGAGGGAGAGACAAGGAGAGACAAAGAGAGACAAGGAGAGACAAGGAGAGACGAGGGAGAGATGAGGGAGAGATGAGGGGGAGACAAGGAGAGACAAGGAGAGACAAAGAGGGACGAGGGAGAGACAAGGAGAGACAAAGAGAGACAAGGAGAGACAAGGAGAGACGAGGGAGAGATGAGGGAGAGATGAGGGGGAGACAAGGAGAGACAAGGAGAGACAAGGAGAGACGAGGGGGAGACAAGGAGAGACAAGGAGAGACAAGGAGAGACAAAGAGAGACAAGGAGAGACAAGGAGAGACGAGGGAGAGATGAGGGAGAGACGAGGAGAGACGAGGGAGAGACAAGGAGAGACAAAGAGAGACAAGGAGGGACGAGGGAGAGACAAAGAGAGACAAGGAGAGACAAGGAGAGACAAGGAGAGACGAGGGAGAGATGAGGGAGAGATGAGGGGGAGACAAGGAGAGACAAGGAGAGACAAGGAGAGACGAGGGAGAGACGAGGGGGAGACAAGGAGAGACAAGGAGAGACAAGGAGAGACAAAGAGAGACAAGGAGAGACAAGGAGAGGCGAGGGAGAGATGAGGGAGAGACGAGGAGAGACGAGGGAGAGACAAGGAGAGACAAAGAGAGACAAGGAGGGACGAGGGAGAGACAAAGAGAGACAAGGAGAGACAAGGAGAGACGAGGGAGAGATGAGGGAGAGACGAGGGAAAGACGAGGGAAAGACGAGGGAGAGACAAGGGGAGACAAGGAGAGACGAGGGAGAGACGAGGATGAGACGAAGGAGAGACGAGGGGAGAGTGTGTTTTTGTCTCTGAGACAATATGAATGTGTACATGTGTCACAATAATCACAGACACAGTCTTTAAGTTGTGTTCAGTAGTTTCTGATCAGAGGCCTGAGTTTAAGAAATAAAATGTGAAACTTATTTAATGTCTGGTTTTATATCTGGAAACATTTTAAATCTCAACTTCGTGTCTTCATTAAAATCTAAACATGACGAGTGATTCTGATGATTCATCTTGTTTATGTCGAGCAGCCAGTGGAGCCATTGATCCTGCAGCTGGTCACCAGTAATGACAGTCATTATACTGGGCAGCTCCCAGTAATGACTGTCATTATACTGGGCAGCTCCCACTGGCCATCAGCAGGACTCACTCAGCTCTCAGTGAAACCATTCAGCAGCTGTCTTCCTCCTCTGATGAAGGAGACTGACCCTCGTCTTCCTCAATCAGCTGCCTGTCATTTTCAGAAGTGATTTCAGAGTGTAGTTTGAACAGCACTTCCTGTCCGGGCTCCTCGCTGCACTGTAGAGCTTTGAAGTCCTGACATCACCTGGCGGCGGCCCTCAGGCAGCCCCTCAGAGACCAGGACTGACAGCAGCTTATCAGTTGGCACCCTGAGGCTCCAAACAACCTGCCTGATGTCATCACTCGTCTTTAAATGCAGCATGAAAACTCGTCTTTTTACTGGTTTCATCTGTATGTGAGATCTCTATCCATCCCCCGATATGATCCAACAGAAGAATTAGTTTCTACCCTCTGACACCACCCACGGGAGCGTGTCCTACATTACAGCCCCAATACCACACATCTGACCATCTGCGGTTTAAACACAAGGTCGTTCAGGATCAGAGTCTGATTTAGACTGGTGACTATACAGCCACCACCAGGCTTGACGTGCTGACGTACTGCGGTAAGCGTGTTGTGTCATTTCCGGTGTTTCTATGACATGTTTCTGTGGCATCCCTGTGCTGCTCTAGTGAACTCTGCCTGCTTGCTGCAGTCAGGGTGTACATGAACCCACCCACTGTTTTAACCATACCCTCGATCTAGTTCTGACGTATGGAATTGAAATTGATAACCTAACAGTCTTTCCTCAGAATCCCTCGCTATCGGATCATTATTTGATTACTTTTGATTTCTTTTTACTCGATTACACGCCACTTAGCAACAGTTACTATACCAGATGTTTATCAGATAGTGCTGTCGCAAAATTTAAGGAAATGATTACTCCGTCGTTAAATTCAATACCAAGTCCTTCAGTAACAGAGGTTTCCCGTACCGACTTTAACCTCTCCCGAATTGATCATCTTGTCAATAGCGGCGTAGGCTCGCTGTGAACAACACTCGACTCTGTAGCTCCTCTTAAAAAGAAGTTAATGAAGCAAAGAAAGTTCGCTCCTTGGTATAACTCTCAAACCTGTAAGTTAAAACAAATATCGCGAATTCCAGTTTGGCGATTAACCAAACTGGAAGAATCTCGTTTAATCTGTGCAGACAGTCTCAAAACTTATAAGAGGGGCCTCCGCAATGCCAGAGCAAACTATTACTCAGCTTTAATAGAAGAAAACAAAAATAACCCCAGGTTTCTTTTCAGCACTGTAGCCAGGGTGACTGAGAGTCAAAGCTCTATTGAGCCTTGTATTCCTTTAACTCTTAGCAGTAATGACTTTATGAGCTTTTTTAATGACATAATTCTAGCGATTAGAGGCAAAATTCATGACCTCCTGTCCTCAGATAGTACCTATCTAACCTCAAACACAGCTGTAACACCTAATATATATTTAGATTGCTTCTCCCCAATTTCTCTTCAAGAATTGACCGCAGTGATTTCTTCATCTAAATCATCAACGTGTCTCTTAGACCCCATCCCAACTAGGCTACTCAAGGAGGTCTTACCTTTAGTTAACACCCATATATTAGACATGATCAATATATCCTTATTAACAGGCTATGTACCACAGTCCTTTAAGGTAGCTGTAACTCCAACACAGTGGCTATTTCACCTGTGCCACATAAGACTACTCCAGTTAATTTGGCACTTTTTCACCCATTAAATTATGCTACTTTGACAGACATAGTTAGAAACCTTAGGTCCACTACCTGCTGCCTTGACACGCTGCCTACACGCTTTTTTAAAGATGTCTTTAACTGCATAGCATCAGATATACTACAGATAGTCAATTGTTCTCTTCAGTCAGGCCTTTTCCCAACGGCCCTGAAGACTGCAGTCATTAAACCTCTCTTAAAAAAGCCTAATCTGGATGCCTCAATAATAAATAACTACAGGCCCATATCAAACCTACCATTTTTAGGAAAGATCATTGAAAAGGTTGTTTTTCAGCAACTTAACACCTTCTTGGAGCAAAACAATTCCTTTGATGCCTTTCAGTCTGGATTTCGAGCACATCACAGCACTGAGACTGCACTTGTAAAAGTTTTAAATGACATTCATCTGAGCAGTGATGCATCAAAGATTTCGGTTCTGGTATTACTGGACCTCAGTGCTGCATTCGACACAGTTGACCATAAGATACTGCTCGACAGACTAGAAAAGTTTGTGGGACTTTCTGGCACTGTGCTAAATTGGTTTAAATCTTATTTACAAGACAGGGATTTCTTTGTGTCACTTGGCAATTATGAATCTGTGCGAACAAAAATTACATGTGGAGCTCCTCAAGGGTCCATTCTTGGGCCTCTTCTGTTCAACATCTATATGCTCCCTCTTGCTCAGATTATGGAATATCATAACATCTCCTACCATACTTATGCAGATGACACACAACTTTACCTAACAGTGTCACCAGATGACTACAGTCCCCTACATCTGCTAAATAAGTGCACTGACGAAATCAATACGTGGATGTGCCAGAATTTTCTACAACTAAACACAGACAAAACTGAGATAGTTGTTTTTGGCCCCAAAGAACAAAGATCAATAGTCAGTGCTCACCTTGACACCTTGACACTAAAACATACAAATCAAGCCAGAAATCTTGGTGTAGTTCTGTACTCAGACCTAAATTTCAATAGTCACATTAAGACAATTACTAAATCAGCCTACTACCACCTTAAAAACATAGCAAGAACAAAAGAATTTCTGTCTCAACCAGATACAGAAAAACTTGTTCATGCTTTCATTTTCAGCAGGCTGGACTATTGTGACGGTGTCTTCACAGGCCTGAGTAAAAAATCAATCAGACAACTGCAGTTCGTCCAGAACACTGCTGCCAGAGTCCTCACCAACACCAAGAGAGTGGAGCACATTACACCAGTGCTCAAGTCACTGCACTGGCTTCCTGTGTGTCAAAGGATAGACTCTTGTTACTTGTCTATAAAGCACTAAATGATCTCGGGCCTAAATACATATCTGATTTACTTGTACGTTATGAAGCATCCAGACCCCTCAGATCATCTGGAACAGGTTTACTCAGTGTTCCCAGGATCAAAACCAAACACGGTGAAGCAGCCTTCAGTTTCTATGCTCCCCGCCTGTGGAACAAACTTCCAGAATATCTGAGGTCGGCTGAAACTGTCAGCTCATTTAAATCAGGGCTTAAAACATTACTATTTACCGCAGCACCAGTGAACTAGATATGTAACTTATTGTTAGGATAATCGGTAGCTATTGTTTTTATATTTGTCTGCTGTTGCTTTTGCTTTATGTTTGCTTTTTAAATGCATTTTCTGCACTGTTTTTAACTGTTTATTGTCTTGCTTTTAGCTTTTGTTTTTAATGATCTATTGTTCCTTTAATGTTTTCTCTTGTAAAGCACATTGAATTGCCTTGTGTATGAATGGTGCTAATAAATAAAATTGCCTTGCCTTGCCTTGTAATTAAACCTCTCCTAAAAAAGCCCACCCTGGATCCAGAGGTGTTACCAACTATAGACCAATATCTAATCTTCCCTTTATGTCAAAGATCCTTGAGAAAGTAGTCGCAGACCAGCTGTGTGATTTTCTCCATGATAATAATTTATTTGAGGAATTACAGTCAGGATTTAGAGTGCATCATAGCACTGAGACAGCACTAGTTAAAATTACAAATGACCTTCTGATTGCTTCAGACAAAGGACTCGTCTCTGTACTTTTTTTATTAGATCTTAGTGCGGCGTTTGACACAATTGACCATGAAATTCTGCTACAGAGACTGGAACACTTAATTGGCCTAAAAGGTTCTGCACTAAGCTGGTTTAAATCTCATCCTGCCAGATGCCTCCTGCTGCTGCTGTTATCATTAGTCATACTTCTACTGTTATTATACACATATGATTATTGTCACACATGTATACTATCAGATATTAATATATCCTTTAAACATATTGTACCACAGTAACCAGGACTATATTTATAATATTATTACTTGCATTAATGTTGTTGTAAGCTACTGTCATTACCGTCTGTCCTGCATCTCTCTCTGTCTCTCTCTCTTTTTGTCTCATTGTGTCATATGGATTACTGTTAATTTATCATGTTAATCTGTTCTGTACGACATCTACTGCACGTCTGTCCGTCCTGGAAGAGGGATCCCTCCTCAGTTGCTCTTCCTGAGGTTTCTACCATTTTCCCCGTTAAAGGGTTTTTTTGGGGAGTTTTTCCTGATCAGCTGTGAGGGTCTAAAGGACAGAGGGATATCGTATGCTGTAAAGCCCTGTGAGGCAAATTGTGATTTGTCATATTAGGCTTTATAAATAAAATTGATTAATTGATTGATTTAAATAAAGTTTGGTTGTCACCATTGTTACCATAAGTACATTAGGTCACGTCACCTTAAGTTCGTCAGTTAAAATAAAATTATCTTCTTAGGACATGAGCAGCCGTCTCCTAGACCAGAGTCCTGTGTTTGTCTGACCCGTCCATCCTCATGTCTTGGTGGACTTTGTCTCTCTCTGATAGACCTGATCATGTTTGACAGACTCACAGTATCACACTCTGATCACCGCCTTAACCAACCGGTCACATGACCCCTGTCTGGCCAGAGATACAGGACTCTGAAACGGAGCAGAGTCACTTCAGCAGATTTGATCCTTCAGTTCACGCAGCCCTGAATGCCTCATGGACACCCTGAGCTCCAGTACTGATTATATGGACTGTTGCTGTCTGTACAGGGAGTTTGTGAGTGGAGACAGTCTCTCCTCATGACATGTTATGTGTGTGACCCACTGCAGGAGGTTTGAGAAGCACGCTGTCTAACATCACACACTGGAGCCACATGAGCAGTCATTTGGTTCTGTGTAAACATGTAAAGACAAGACTTTTTAGCAGCTCTTTAGCGCCATCTGTGTGTAAACAGGGTCAGTGTTCAGCTCTAGTTGAGACTGAAGGTTGTAACTTGTATTTTTAGCTCCGCATCTTTGAAATATTTAGAAAAAGACCTGCAGGATGGACTGTCGTGAACTTTGATTTGGACGTTCCTGCTCCTCAGAGGATCAACCCTCCTGACTGTTTCCTCTGGCGCCACCTTGAGGTTAACGGTTCCTCTTAGGATGGACTGGGGTCATGTTGCATTCAGGCGCCACCATCAGACGGACTCTGACTGATCTTACCATTGTCCCAGTGTTTCTGTGAAACGTGTCAATTTCCTGAATCCAACATCTCTCCTGTGGCGTGACAGACGCTGCAGACGTCACCGTCTGTGGGGAATAAGAGTCACTGTAAAATCAATTATCCAGTATCCCCCTTCCTCCTGTCCTCCTGTCCTGCTGTCCTCCTGTCCTCCTGTCCTCCTGTCCTACTGTCCTGCTGTCCTCCTGTCCTGCTGTCCTCCTGTCCTCATGTCCTGCTGTCCTCCTGTCCTGCTGTCCTCCTGTCCTCCTGCCCTGCTGTCCTCCTGTCCTCATGTCCTGCTGTCCTCCTGTCCTCCTGTCCTCAGTCACTTCAACCTGTTCACTGAGCAGAAAATAAACTGCAGAGAGGCGAGAATAAATTCAGCTGCACAGCCGGAACGAAAATAATTTAATTATCTTTAATATGAGTCATGTTGCATAAGGCATGACTGATATTTATCCATGATGCTTCATGTTCCCGCTCGCTGTCTTCACATCAGATTATCATCTTTGTTTGGCAGCAGATAATCAGATTTCAGAGACACTTAACAAAGACCAACATCCAGAAATGATTTGTTTCTATTTCTGAGAGTTGCTCAGAATAATCAGCTGAAACAAACACAGAGTCTGTCTGCTGTCAGGAGGATTGAGGACCTGACGAGGACCTGAGCCGGTGGTCTCTGTCCTGCTGCAGCTGGTGGCTCTCTGTACAAACACATGATGCAGCTTGAGTTTCATATTGCAGCAGTAATCAGTGCGGCAGCACGACAGTGTTTGACTTTAAAGGAGAGCAAACAGTAAGCGTCTCCGGTGAAGACGTAGGTTGTCTCTCTTACATAATAATCCAAAAAGCAGAGACTGCACATTTCTCCTTTCTGGGATCAGCTCGCATTTAAAATTCTGATCCGCCTCAGCTTCGTTGCCCTGCAGAAAACCCCCTAAATAAAAACCTGTGGATGTGAGATGACAGCCCGACAGTTAAATAACATATGAATTTATTCTCACACACACACGTGTTGCTTCAATGTGACACATGATGCAGGTTTTCAGGCGTCGCTCACACACAGAAGGTTGTTGTTATTCTGCATGGCGGTGTGGAGGGTCTCGGCTCAAAGAGCAGCCCGAGCCTGGAGACTAATGTGTGTGTGTGTGTGTGTGTGTGTGTGTGTGTGTGTATCGGCTGCCAGTCGCTGATAAAAGGGAAGGGAAAGAACGTGCCGGCCTCGGGGTGCAGACGGCCGCCTCAGAAAGGGCAGTCAGTCTGGACGAATGCTTTCGTCCATTTCTCTGTTTGTCTTTAACACTGAAGAAACCTGATGAAATAAAGACGTGAGCAGGAAGCTGTTCTCTGGATCATTTTTAATAGAAAAAGAAGGGCAGAAACAGGTTGAAAGAAAAGGCTCCGTACCGACAGGAAACAGCTGCTCGAGCAGCCGAGCCACGGCTAACACATGAGGATTAAAGCACTTCACCATTGATCATGCAGAGAGGACACATGCAGGAGGAAACACATCACCTCAGCACAACGTCTGCGATAGGAAGGAAAAGGCCACGGCAGATCACAACAACATCACACGCCGTCCAAAGAGATCACTTCCTGTCCTGGCAGGAACAAGAGCAGGAAACATTTTTCATTTTCTTCTTCTTTTAATCGGTTGTTTGACATCTCCGTGAAGTGCAAAGACACAGTCGCATCAGTGAGCGGCTGATTCCAGCGTCTCCGCTACCTACGATACTGTAAACAATCTACACGATAAGGCGCACAGTTGAAAATTTGCCCAACAAAGAGCCACCACATCAGTTTGTAAAGGGTCTGATGATGAAGATGCATCATCATCATCATCATCATCATCATCACCTCTCTGCAGGTCTGGTATACCAACTGTCAATACACCGACTGCAGGCAGTAAAATGCTGTTTAGGTTCCTTTAAACGGGCACGACACAAAAAAACACATTAAAGACAAAATCTGAACTCACGTCATCGTCGTCTGTTCTAAAACACATCTGTTAGTTTGAAATGAGGCACACGGTACAGCACAGTAAACGCTTGGTTCTTCTACACCTCTTTTGGTTGTTGACATCTAAAAGACGGGGACACTGATGGCCCGTCCAACACTGAAAGGACACACAGTTTTTTATCGCACACACAGAACAGTTGGAGTTCCTGGCTGCTGGCAGCTTCCTGTCCCAACCTTTCATTAAAGGGAAAACTCTTCCTCCGTCCCTCCGATTGTTTCTCTCAAAGACATAAGGCATCACATCCCTCAGTCTGTCAAACTCTCTGCTGTCTGTCCACAAAGAAAACCTATAGACCTCCACAACACTGATTGTCTACATCATCAATAAAAAGCTAGGACGTAAACATGAAAAGATGTAAACACTGTTAAAATCCGTAGAAAGAGACGGGACCCTGTGTGAGATGGAGGAGGCTCGAGGTAGTCCACCGGAGAACTGATGGAGGGGAACGATGGATAATCTTAATGGCACAGTTCTGCTTGTCTTGTTCTGATTGAGAAGTTTCAGATTTGGCAGGGAGAAGCTGTTAACGATCATCTCGACGACCGTCCGCCGTCAAAATTCTTTCAGTCAAACCTTCAGAGTTTTCCTGAAAGCTGATGTTTCCTGGTGAATCTGCAGTCATTTGTTTTTCCTGTTGGCTCCTCAGACGATGCGGTAATCAAACGTGTCCTTCTCGGTGTGGTCTGTCCAATTGGACGACGGCATGCTGCGGTAAGGGTCCAGCAGGATGCGGAAACAGCGGACGATGAGGAGGGCCAGGAAGATGAAGAGCAGCAGCACGAAGACAAAGGCGGCCTTCTGCTCCAGCGTCAGGTAGGAAGGCACATGATGGCCACCGCCTGACGAGGACAGCGTGCTGCTGAAGAGGCCCTCGGCCATCCTGGGCACATCCATGCTTGATCGTCTCGGCTCCAGCTCTTTGACCGTTGCTTCAAGATTTTGGAGGTGAAGATGGACTCAGTGGACTTGAGATCTGCGAGAGAAGACAGACAGACAGACAGACGGGTTAATATAGAGGGCATGTCCTCCGTGGTGGACACATGAAACACAACAACTTCATTATGTCATCATAGACACAAACAGTCTCACATCTTTAATGAAACACGACTGACACAGAACACAGACGCTCTCAGCTGAGGATCAGTGTCTCACACTCACACACACACACACACACACACACACACACACACACACACACACACACACACACACACACACACACACACACACACACACACACACAGACCATTCTACTGCCATACATTTTCACAACAGCACTAAATGTGTATTAATCCACAGCTGGAAATAGTCTCAATTGACATCAGCTACAAACCACAAAGAAAAGTTTCAAACTGTATCAGTGAGTTTCAGGACTGACGGCCACAGACCAGGTCAGGACCACATTTAAGACTAGACTTCTCTCTCTCTCTCTCTCTCTCTCTCATGTCCTATTACTACATCTTGCTAACTCGTCCATTCTGCATGTCACTAACTCGGCTTCTTCTCCGGAGCCTTTGTGCTCCATTGTCTCTCAGGTTAACTCGTATTGCAGCGGTGCCTGGATAGTGTGACGTGTGTGGTTGTGCTGCTGCCGTGGTCCTGCCAGATGCCTCCTGCTGCTGCTGCTGCTGTTATCATTAGCCATACTTCTACTGTTATTATACACATATGATTATTGTCACACATGTATACTATCAGATATCAATATATACTTTCAACATATTGTACCACAGTAGCCAGAACTATATTTATAATATTATTACTTTCATTAATGTTTTTGTAAGCTACTGTCATTACCGTCTGTCCTGCATCTCTCTCTGTCTCTCTCTCTGATTCTCTCTCTCCCTGTCTCTCTCTCTCTCTCTGTCTCATCGTGTCATACAGATTACTGTTAATTTATCATGTTCTGTACGACATCTACTGCACGTCTGTCCGTCCTGGAAGACGGATCCCTCCTCAGTTGCTCTTCCTGAGGTTTCTACCGTTTTTTTCCCCCGTTAAAGGGTTTTTTGGGGAGTTTTTCCTGATCAGCTGTGAGGGTCTAAAGGACAGAGGGATGTCGTATGCTGTAAAGCCCTGTGAGGCAAATTGTGATTTGTGATATTGGGCTTTATAAATAAAATTGATTGATTGATTGATTGAATGATGCCACCCGCTGGTATGGAGAATTATTTACTCTCAACAGTAGCAGAACATACGTTGTGATTGGCCGTCGGCTGTTGTTTGCGGCGTGTTCAGGTGAAACCTTTTGGCTGAGACACAGAGACATGAGATGACCCTGCAGTTGTCTTTGGTAGCCACTAGGTATTTGATGTCGATTTGGCGTGATGATAAATTCAGCCACAGTGAAGAGAGTTAAACTCAGGTTGTGTAACGCAGCCTCTGCATCACTTAGACACTGATAGTTGTTGCTGAATTGTCTCCACTGCTTATTCTCTTAGATCAGTCAGATCCAGACCAGGTCCTGAACAGCCTCTGAGAAATCTTTGCATAACCCAGACTCCAGTGTTTTTGGGGTCGTGTCCTTTGGTCACGCTCCTGTAAGCGTGACAAGCCATCACAGAGACTGACAATCACTGGGGAGGGTGGTGGGTGTTGTGAAGTGACAGGACGGACAGCAGAGCTGTCTCCACCCGCCTCAGGAGAGAGATGGAGAGCAGCCTTCAGCCCCGCCTGGCTGATCAGCAGCCTGTAATCCATCACACTTAAAACTCAGAAATGATGTTTCACAGCGCTGATTTATTGGCCTGGCTGTGAAGAACGATAAGGAACACGCCTGTTTTTCTTTGTCTGCCATGGCGTTTACTGTCAAATCATCATCTGGGTCCATCGTCCTCCACAGACGGTAGGAGGTTACTGAGGATCAGCTCTTTGGGCCACAGAGCTCTCTGCTGTTTGTTAGCAGCTTATGTAACGACTTCAAAGACTCCAACATTTACATCATCAGCAGCTCTGTGACTAACAGTTTACAGCTCCTAACACACACACACACACACACACACACACACACACCACGCACAAACACTGACGCCACACGTCTAAGCTTCAAGACAACTTTACTAACACACGCTCCCTCACCATGATCCGTCTCTTTGCACGCCGTGGTCATCAGCAGCTGTGTCTCAGGAATAATAACCACTCCTTCAGATAAGAGAAATCCTGATGTCTAATTTTACAAAGTGACCAGCATTATGTAAGAGCAGAGTTATTTTAGAGCCACGTGGTGTTGCCGTGTTGAGGAGATGAAACCTGACAGGAAGTGACACGGACACATGGAGCCAAATTTAGACATGAAGCGGATCATGATGAGGAGCTGATCGCAGGCCTGTGTGTGTGTGTGTGTGTGTGTGTGTGTATGTGTGTGTGTGTGTGTGTGTGTGTGTGTGTGAGATGACCAATGGAGGTGAAATGAGATGGCTAAAACTAATTATTGGACTTCATTTCCAGCATTTATTTATTTTATTCATTCATTTTACGCAACCGCTTATCCTGTTGGGGGAGCCTATCCCAGCTGACATTGGGTGAGAGGCGGGGTTCACCCTGAACAGGTCACCAGACTATCAAAGGACTGACACATAGAGACAGACAACCATTCACACTCACAATCACACCTGCGGACAATTTAGAGTCACCAATTAACCTGCATGTCTTTGGACTGTGGGAGGACATGTCAGAGCACCTGGAGGAAACCCACGCTGACACTGGGAGAACATGTCAGAGCACTTGGAGGAAACCCACGCTTACACAGGGAGAACATGTCAGAGCACCTGGAGGAAACCCACGCTGACACAGGGAGAACATGTCAGAGCACCTGGAGGAAACCCACGCTTACACAGGGAGAACATGTCGGAGCACCTGGAGGAAACCCACGCTGACACAGGGAGAACATGTCAGAGCACCTGGAGGAAACCCACGCTGACACAGGGAGAACATGTCAGAGCACCTGGAGGAAACCCACGCTGACACAGGGAGAACATGTCGGAGCACCTGGAGGAAACCCACGCTGACACAGGGAGAACATGTCAGAGCACCTGGAGGAAACCCACGCTTACACAGGGAGAACATGTCAGAGCACCTGGAGGAAACCCACGCTGACACGGGGAGAACATGTCGGAGCACCTGGAGGAAACCCACGCTGACACAGGGAGAACATGTCGGAGCACCTGGAGGAAACCCACGCTGACACAGGGAGAACATGTCGGAGCACCTGGAGGAAACCCACGCTGACACAGGGATAACATGTGGGAGCACCTGGAGGAAACCCACGCTGACACAGGGAGAACATGTGGGAGCACCTGGAGGAAACCCACGCCGACACAGGGAGAACATGTCAGAGCACCTGGAGGAAACCCACGCCGACACAGGGAGAACATGTCGGAGCACCTGGAGGAAACCCACGCCGACACAGGGAGAACATGTCGGAGCACCTGGAGGAAACCCACGCCGACACAGGGAGAACATGTCGGAGCACCTGGAGGAAACCCACGCCGACACAGGGAGAACATGTCGGAGCACCTGGAGGAAACCCACGCTGACACGGGGAGAACATATAAACTCCACACAGAAGAGCTCCCTCACCCTGGGGTTCGAACCAGGAATCCTCTTGTTGTGAGGTGACAGTGTGAACCACTGCTGCACCGTTCCGCCATTTTCCAGCATGTTGTTGATGATGTCATGATGACATTCATTTTTTCTGTGATACTAAATGTAGATAAATGTGTTGAGCGGCTCCTGGACGTCCACAGTCTGATAACACAGTGTAACACACAGAACATATATCATGTGTAAACTGTCATCCATCAGGACCAAAACATCACATCGAGAATACACTTTGTTCCTGACTGCAGTGAACTCATCACCAAGGTCGGGAACCCCCCGACATGGACTCTGTCTGTATGCAACACATTAACATTTTGGACCATTAACTCTGCACATATTTGCACCACTGTGAACTTTTGCACATGACCTGCTTCATGTTTTTGCACCTCCTGCACCTCCTGTACAGAACCACACAGCTCCTCCTGAAACAATAAAAATATATTCTCCATGTTTATTTAAAGGGGAGCTCGTTGAGACGCAGCATCTCATTTTCAGAGGGTTTCCTCCAGACACAGAATAAAACCACACAGACAGACAGACATTACGTAACAAACACACAGATACAGAACTCTCCTTCACCACCTCCTGCCCACGCTCCGCCCTCAGCTGGTGATCGTAACGTGACCTCCAAAAGCATCTTTGCATATTTATTTTTATTTTTCTATTTTACATTTAAGTTCTTCAGAGATGTAGAACTCTGGAACCTTATTTTCTTTTTTTATTCCTCTGAATGTGTTTACTGAATGGTCAATGTGTGCACCAAGAAAAATAAAAGATTAATAAATAAATAGATAAATCCATGTGAGTGAAAACCTCCGTGACAATAGATCCTTCTTTGATTCTGATTCTAATACAAACAATAATTATTAAATCTGTGTAGAAAATAACATTTGACTATCGTCTTTAAATCTTTATTATTTTATGATATAATTCTTATTCTCCAAAAACCTTTCAGAATCTTCAGAGAACGTCATGTTTCACCACACACACACTAGCCCCTTTTACACTGCCAGATTTTCGGCGAATGTTGGGCCGTTTTACCGGCAAGCTGCGAGCGTTTAGACACACAGAGCCGTGTCTGATTGGTGAGTTGATCCGAGGTGCCCAATTTTCCGCCTCATGGGGTAGACATATTGGTGGAACCCTTTTAGTTTAAACAGACTAAGGCGGCTTTCTGCAACTGAGCTGTTGATGACTTGTGGGAGGGGCTGTTGATGACTTGTGGGAGGGGCTGTTGATGACTTGTGGGAGGAGCTGTTGATGACGCCGCACGTGTGAGCCACTGGTGGTGGATAAACAGGAAACAGCTGATAGCAGGAATTAGCGAGCAGCTAGTAGCAAGAGGGAAACACAAACCTGACAGACACTGTAAAGATGACTGGGGAGACAAGGAATTGCGCGCCCTCCTTGTCCTCGCAAACGAAGAGGCCATTAACCGTCAGATGACGGGGACGGTGAAGGACGGGCCGACTTACGAGAGAATCGCCAAGGAACTGACCAGCCGCGGCTTCCCTCCCACGTCACTGTTTAGTAGGTAGGCGGCATTTTGCTGCACTCCCCGATTTTGTTTTTATACTGCCAATGCTGAACACTGTTACTAACTGAAGAAATATTATCATATTTTTGGAAAAGTGAAGCAGTGATTCCAGAGAGCAGCAGACAGAGGGGTCTACAATCAACAAAAAACTTAAATACAAAAATCAGTAATTTTTAAAGTTTTCTTTCAGGATCTGTGTCCACTAGGTGTTTTTTTTTCTTTTTTTACCCAAGGTCAGTGAACTGTGATTCTGTGTCGTGGGAACGCTGCATCTTTATGCTGCGCTACAAACAGCCGGAGTTAAAAATGTTTGACTTTGGATAAAACACAGCACTCGTCAGTCACAGTGGAGGAGGGACAAACACCACAAAGACCAACTGTCACACTTTACAGGTGCTGAACTGCAGAGGAGGAAAAATATCTTCAACTTATAGTCTTTTGTCTTTAACAATCTGCAGTTAAGTAATTAAAATAAACCATTTAAATCTGTAAGCCCCTCCACTCAGCCAAAATAAAAGTACAAGTCCCTCACCAGTAGGCTAATTAAAATATCTGACATGCACCGACCCCTCCCCTCACGAGTAATGAACAGTCCCTAAATATTTCAATGATATTTTCCTATAATGATCTGCAGATGTAAAGGAGGGCGACACCAGGAGAAATACGATCTACATGAAAAAGAAAAATCCAGTGATAAATGAATGAATGAATGCAGAGCTGATGAGAACATGAATCCTCACTGATCCATCCAAACAATCCGACAGTCATCAAAGGTAGACACACCCGCAGCTTCAGCTCCAGCTCCAGCTCCACACCACCAGCCGCCATAACAATAAAACATCTTTATATTAACACATAAATACAGATACATGTGCACGTGATGAGCCGGACCGGAGCCGCATGAACCAGACCGACACGTGAATGCATCAAACATAATGTTTTCTGCTCCTCTCACACCTTCACAAAGTCACACGGAGGACAGAGACTGAGGACAGACACACGGAGGACAGAGACTGAGGACAGACACCGACAGAGGGGGAGACCGGGTCTGTCAACACTAACCTGTTGTTCCCGGGCAGCTCGGGGATCTCCGTCAGCGGCGGCTCTCCATCCCGGCAGTTGCGTCGGTTCTGTTGTTGATGTCTTCGGACCGGATGAGACGGGTCGGTGACGGGTGTGTGCGGACCGAAGGACTCAGTCTGGTTGTGTGTGTATGTGATCCGGGAACACCTCCGCCTCCGCTGCTCCGCTGCCTGCGTGTGTTTTTCTGCTCCTCCTGACGCGCCTCTTCCCGCAGACACTCAGGAGGCAGGATGGAGAGCTACCCCGTCGCTACTGGCAACCTGTTGCCATAGCAATCCTCCTGGTGGAGAGAGGAGGGGAGAGGTGTCAGGTCTGTAGACGGAGGCAGAATCACATCTGTCGCACATCAGGAAACAGATTCACACACTAATGATCTGTCAGACATCAGTGGAGGTCAAAGGTCCCTTTCTCCTCATCACAGTCTTTACCTGTGTTATTAACGTGTGTTACTGTGATGATGATGATGATGATGATGTCACACTGTCAGCATGTTGTTTTGTATCAGGTGAAGATCATGTTTCAGCTTTAAACACTGACACAGTGAACACCACCAGAGACACGACGTTCTGTTTCCACAATCACCACTGGAAAAACCACAACACACCATTAAATACATCATTAAATACACCATTAAATACATCACTAAATACACCATTAAATACATTAAATACATCATTAAATACACCATTAAATACATCACTAAATACACCATTAAATACAACATTAAATACAACATTAAATACATTAAATACATCACTAAATACACCATTAAATACACCATTAAATACATCATTAAATACACCATTAAATACAACATTAAATACATTAAATACATCACTAAATACACCATTAAATACATCATTAAATACATCATTAAATACACCATTAAATACACCTCCACCCTTCCCTCACACCTCACCTCACTTTACAAAGGTTGATATGACACGTATGAAATCTATGATTATATTTTCTGCTGGAGACTGAAACTGAAATATTCTGTCTTTATAGTGAACAATATACAGGACAGACATGAGGACACAGGGGGACATGGACACAGACACAGGGGGACATGGACACAGACACAGAGGGACAGACATGCGGAACCAGAGGGACATGGACACAGACACAGACGCAGAGGGACAAACATGCAGACACGGGGAGACATGGACGCAGACACGGCGACATGGACACAGACACAGAGGAACAGGCATGTGGACACAGGGGGACATGGATGCAGACACAGAGGGACAGACATGTGGACACAGGGGGACATGGATGCAGACACAGAGGGACAGACATGTGGACACGGGGACATGGACGCAGACACAGAGGGACAGACATTTGGACACAGAGGGACATGGACGCAGACACGGGAACAGACATGCAGACACAGGGGGACATGGATGAAGACACACGGAGACAGACATGAGGACACAGGGGGACAGACGTTGCTGCAGATGGACTGCTGGTTGCTTAGGCTGGTGCACAGTTTAGAGATGAAGCCGTGACATGCATGTCAAACAGAGGATGCTGTCTCGTCCATGTTTGGAGGACAGATTCAGAGTCTTTGCTGTCTCTTCCTGACAGATCCACGTCCCCTCAGAGCTCAGGGAAGACGTGACGGTCCATCAAGAGGTCACACAGTGACTGTGCAGAGCAGTCCGGGGAGATCTCAGGTTACATAATGTCCTCTGTCAACTGTCAGTGTCCAAATATCCAAACACTGTGCAATGTCTCCACCTGGTGGAGGACAGAGAGGACTGCAGCTGCTGAGACAGACAGAGGACGTGTCTCTGCTTTCACACAGGTCTGACAGTGACTGGAATCTGAGTCTGTCCTCTTCATCTGGACGGATGCTTCTGTCCTGTCCCATCTGCAGGTGAATATGAGGACATGTCCACTGAGTTGGACACAAAGACGGAAACAAACTGAATCCTCTGATTTTAGACTTAAAGCTGAATGAAGTGACTTAAAGATGAAAAGATCCAGAGGTGTTAGCCAACTATAGACCAATATCTAATCTTCCTTTTCTTTCAAAGATCCTTGAGAAAGTAGTCGCAGACCAGCTGTGTGATTTTCTCCATGATAATAATTTATTTGAGGAATTACAGTCAGGATTTAGAGCGCATCATAGCACTGAGACAGCACTAGTTAAAATTACAAATGACCTTCTGATTGCTTCAGACAAAGGACTCGTCTCTGTACTGGTTTTATTAGATCTTAGTGCTGCGTTTGACACAATTGACCATGAAATTCTGCTACAGAGACTGGAACACTTAATTGGCCTAAAAGGTTCTGCACTAAGCTGGGTTAAAACTTATTTATCTGATCGTTTTCAGTTTGTTCCCGTTCAAAATGAATCATCCTTACGTACTAAAGTGTGTTTTGGAGTTCCGCAAGGTTCTGTGCTCGGACTAATCCTATTTATTCTATATATGCTTCCTTTAGGTAACATCATTAGAAATCACTCTGTAAATTTCCATTGTTATGCGGATGATACACAGTTGTATTTATCGATGAAGCCAGAAGAAAGTGATCAATTAACTAAACTTCATAATTGTCTTAAGACATAAAAACCTGGATGAGCACCAATTTCCTGATGTTAAATTCAGACAAAACTGAAGTAATTGTTCTTGGCCCCAAACAACTCAGAGACTCTTTATCTGATGACATAGTTTCTCTCGATGGCATTGCTCTGGCCTCTACCACTACCGTAAGAAACCTCGGAGTAACATTTGATCAAGATCTGTCTTTCAATTCTCATTTAAAACAAACCTCACGGACTGCATTTTTTCATCTGCGTAATATTGTAAATAATTAGGCCTATCCTGACCTGAAAAGATGCAGAAAAATTGGTCCACGCTTTTGTTACCTCGAGGCTGGATTACTGTAACTCTCTACTATCAGGTAGCTCTAGTAAATCATTAAAAACTCTTCAGCTAATTCAGAATGCAGCAGCACGTGTACTAACAGGAACTAAGAAACGAGATCATATTTCTCCTGTTTTAGCTTCTCTGCACTGGCTCCCTGTAAAATCCAGAATTGAATTTAAAATCCTACTGTTAACTTATAAAGCTCTAAATGGTCAAGCTCCGTCATATCTTAGAGAGCTCATAGTGCCATATTATCCCACCAGAACTCTGCGCTCTGAGAACGCAGGGTTACTCGTGGTCCCTAAAGTCTCCAAAAGTAGATCAGGATCCAGAGCCTTCAGCTATCAGGCTCCTCTCCTGTGGAATCATCTTCCTGTTACGGTCCGGGAGGCAGACACTGTCTCCACATTTAAGACTAGACTTAAGACTTTCCTCTTTGATAAAGCTTATAGTTAGGGCTGGCTCAGGCTTGCCTTGTACCAACCCCTAGTTAGGCTGACTTAGGCCTAGTCTATAATACACCGGGCACCTTCTCTCTCTCTCTCTCTCTCGTATCCTATTACTGCATCTTGCTAACTCGTCCATTCTGCATGTCACTAACTCGGCTTCTTCTCCGGAGCCTTTGTGCTCCACTGTCTCTCAGGTTAACTCGTATTGCAGCGGTGCCTGGATAGTGTGACGTGTGTGGTTGTGCTGCTGCCGTGGTCCTGCCAGATGCCTCCTGCTGCTGCTGTTATCATTAGTCATACATTGCTCTCAGCTCTCGACGAAGGCGGTCGCATTCTTCTCCCTCTCCTCTCCCTTATCTTCCCTGCTTTGCTTCTCTCGTCTTGTCTAGTCTTCACTGTCTATACTTGAAGAGACTCTCTCCACACTGCTCTCCGAACCAAAATCATGGAATTGATCAACTGGTCTCTCAATGCAATTGACAACATCTTCTCGACGAGAAGCCTGGGTTCGGGGGAACCAGACTGCCCTGCCGGAACGTTCGCTGCCGGCTACACGATGGACGCGTGGGATAGGTGGCGGGTCGTGTGCCTGGCGGTTCTTTCTGTGGAGGACATTGAAGACATCTACCTATTCGGAACCATGATTACAGGTCTTTTGCTGATGGGATTAGGCACTGCCCTGGTTTATCGAAAAATTCAGAAAACGGTGACAGCTGTCCAAAGCCCTATAACGCTGCCCGACATGATTAATGCGGTGAGCAGAGCTGTCGGCACTCAGACTGTGGCTGTGAACCGCAACATGGATAACATCATGGAGAAGCTTTCGGCCACCCCACGCCTTCGCAGCTTTTACCCCCGGTGCGACAAGCGGGTCTGTGACCAGCGCTGATGATGGCTGCAGGACCGGATGGCTGCTTGCCTGTACTGGGTCACCTCAACACCCCCCCCCCCCCCCCCCCCCCCCCCCCCCCCCCCCCCCCCCTCCCCTCCCGTGTTGCAAGTCCTGAGTTTCTCATGTTGTAAGAGTATTTACATGTGCTTATGTTGCTGAGGTGTTTTTTTCTGTTCCCACACTGTACTCACCACAGGAGCATAGTCTGGGGGTTGTTGTTTTTTTTTCTCCTACCCTATCCTCATGTTATTCTTATTCTGTAATTCTTTTATCCCCTGTCTTCCTGTCCTGTCTACCCCAATGTCAATTGTATGTTATGCTGTATGTACGGACGGGTCGATGGCTAATTTCGCTGTACTTGTACTTGTACTTGTATAGTGACAATAAAGGCATTCATTCACTTCTACTGTTATTATACACATATGATTATTGTCATACATGTATACTATCAGATATTAATATATACTTTCAACCTATTGTACCACAGTAGTCAGAACTATAATTATAATATTATTACTTTCATTAATGTTGCTGTAAGCTACTGTCATTACCGTCTGTCCTGCATCTCTCTCTGTCTCTCTCTGTCTCTCTCTCTCTCTCTCTCTCATTGTGTCATACAGATTACTGTTAATTTATTATGTTGATCTGTTCTGTACGACATCTATTGCACGTCTGTCCGTCCTGGAAGAGGGATCCCTCCTCAGTTGCTCTTCCTGAGGTTTCTACCATTTTTTTCCCCATTAAAGGGTTTTTTGGGGAGTTTTTCCTGATCAGCTGTGAGGGTCCAAAGGACAGAGGGATGTCGTATGCTGTAAAGCCCTGTGAGGCAAACTGTGATTTGTGATATTGGGCTTTATAAATAAAATTGATTGACTGATTGATTGATTGATTGATGAAACAGTCTGTGTCTGATCCTCAGTGGACTTCACTCAGCTGACTTGAGGAGCAGTCTGCAGGCTTTAGTGACATCTAGTAGTGAAGCTGCAGATTACAGACACATCCAGAGGCCTCCTGGTGACTTTAACACATCAGTGTCTCTGGAGTCAGTGTTTGGTTTGTCCATTCTGAGCTACTGTAGAAACATGGCGGTGCAACATGGTGATCTGTGTAGAAAGCACATCTATCAGATTAGATTCACTATGAATCCAACATCTAGCAGGTCACTGATGTGTGTCAACGTTGATATTTGGTTGTGTTCAGGTTGTGGTGTCATGTGACCAAAATTCAATGTCAGGACTTCGTTGAATGCTCAATCAGCTGATGGAGAAACCTGATGACAGTTTTGTTGTTAAGTAACCAAAACCCAGTGTCTCCAAAACGTCTCATGCCGACATCATCGTGACACAGAATAACTTAGTTGTAACGTTCATGAAGCAAAACCCAACGTCCGCGACCTCATCACATCCACGTTTGGTCATGGACTCTCCATGTCCACATATGGCGTCCAAGGTACCCTGGGTGTGTTGGCTGTTGACGTTCTGGGACGCCGTGTCAACTTCAGCCTGTTACATGCATTGTTTGTTTTCAAAATACACTTCTGTTTTCACAGGAAATGTACAGTTTGATACAGTCTCTTTCAAAATAAAAGCACTACATTGGTACAACACCACCAACTGATGTTTTTTTTCCTTCAACGACACACACGTGGATACGTTTAGCTGACACACACACATGTGGTTATGTTTAGCCGACACCAGGGCGTAAAATTAACACCCGCCAAGCTCCAATGGCGGCTAAAAAGTGAGTTTGGCATGTAAAACAAAAACACACACCCGCCAGTGGCCGATGGAAAATTTTGAATTGCATGTGGGGTTTTTATGTGCTGCGACCATTTCTACCAGCTGTGTCAGACCATTTTGACCCTCGCGGCTTATTCTACGTGTGTTGGGAACGCATGACGTCAGTTACCGGAATCCTGGACATTCTATGGTAACTTCTGAGCAAGATGTGGCGACACATTTCTGCCGTGAAGCCACCACCAGACGAGGAAAAATGAAGATGAACATGTTGGATTTGGACAGGAACAACAGACAGTTAAACGGAGTACAAATGTCGCACAACATTTTATTGAGAAATGGAAACTAGACAACGCTGGCCAGCTGCGGTCATGGCTGACCTACGACCCCCACACCAGCACGATGAGCTGCAGCCTTTGCTGCAAGCACGCCAAAGAAACACGGAGGACACGGTTGGATTTTCCTAAAGTTGGATTTTCATACGAAAAACTTAAGGTAATTATTTTTCGTCAAACAAGGCAAGATTTTTTTTATTTGGCTGGTGGTTACATTTAGCCAACACATACACACACGTGGTTACATTTAGCCAACACATACACACACGTGGTTACATTTAGACAACACATACACACACGTGGTTACATTTAGACAACACACACACGTGGTTACGTTTAGCTGACGCACACACGTGATTATGTTTAGCCGACACACACACACACACACACACACACACACACACACACACACACACACACACACACACACACACACACACACACACACACATCACAGCCACAACTGGACAGTTTTATCTTATTTTATTTAAACATATTTTATTTTGTTTTTGTCTTCTATGAGCTGCCGGAGGAAACAGTGAGTGACCACTGAACAGAATGACAGATTTATACCAATCAGAACGGATGTGACAGGCTGAGAGGAAGCTGCTGATTGGACAGTGAGGACAGCAGAGGCAGCTGATTGGTTGTTGCTACTGTGTCAGCCTCTCAAATCTCCACACACAGAAATGACAATGAGACTGCTGGAGCAGATGAACACATGAACACATGAACAGATGGACACATGGAGACATCACACGAGCACATGAAGACATGGACACATGAACAGATGGACACACGGACACATGAACACATGGACACATGAACACATGAACACATGGACACATGAACAGACGAACACACGGACACATGAACGCATGGACACATGAAGATATGGACACATGAACAGAGGAACACAAGGACACATGAACAGAGGAACATACGGACACATGAACAGAGGAACATACGGACACATGAACACATGGACACATGAAGATATGGACACATGAACAGAGGAACATACGGACACATGAACACATAGACACATGAAGATATGGACACATGAACAGAGGAACACAAGGACATGTAACCCATGTAGAGATCTCTCTCTGCCAGTACTCTGCGATGTGTTGTGAAAGAATAAGCCAGGGAAACGGGCTGGAGGGCTCTGACACTCTTTTTACTCGATCTGTCACAAATAAACATACAGGAGAGACTTGAGTGATGTACATGAGGAGTCTGACGACACCTCTGCAGACATGTTCCAGTTAGACTCTCCATTTTCACATTTACTCTCTTACTCAAATAAAGTAATAACGTTTTTCCTCAAAACAGCCAGAAAATAATATGTAAAATAAAGAAATATCACTCTCAAAATATTATATTAAATAAAATAAAATGACAAATTAATCTCAAAGGACCCTCACTCATTAATTTCACATGTAAATAACATCTTAACCACATATTAACCAGTGGACATATAATAAACACAATTAACCATCTCCATACCTGTCACAAATAAACATACAGGAGAGACTTGAGTGATGTACATGAGGAGGCTGACGACACCTCTGCCGAGGAGAAAGGAAACGAGTCACACACACAACAAAACAAAACCCCGCCGTGAATCAGCTCTTGACTAATGAAGCGTGTAATGTAAACATTAGCAGAAGCTAACGCTAACTAGCAACACCGAAAGACCGCTTCGGAGTCACATCTCTCACACACACAATGCAGTCAACCATGGAAAACACTCCCAACACCATCCCGACATGAACTGCACCGACCCTGCTAAGCAACAGTCCCATACAACAACAAATTTCCCATTTTAGCGTGCGAGAAACTTCCACGCGCCCTACCTGCAGACATGTTCCAGTTAGACTCTGACCAGAACACGCAGGCGCGGACCCTCAAGACTCCCCATCATAGCCCCTCCCCTACGCACACACATGCAGGTCCCCAAAACAGACAGGCAGAAGAGAAAAACCTTAACAGTGTGAAAAATGAAATAATATTCTGAATATTTTGGTGAAATTATATAAAAGTAAATATCCAACTGTTACAGACACATGAACAGAGGAACACAAGGACACATGAACACATGGACACATGAAGATATGGACACATGAACAGAGGAACACAAGGACACATGAACAGAGGAACATACGGACACATGAACACATGGACACATGAAGATATGGACACATGAACAGAGGAACACAAGGACACATGAACAGAGGAACATACGGACACATGAACACATGGACACATGAAGATATGGACACATGAACAGAGGAACACAAGGACACTTGAACAGAGGAACATACGGACACATGAACACAAGGACACATGAACACATGGACACATGAAGATATGGACACATGAACAGAGGAACACAAGGACACATGAACAGAGGAACATAAGGACACATGAACACATGGACACATGAAGATATGGACACATGAACAGAGGAACACAAGGACACATGAACAGAGGAACACAAGGACACATGAACAGAGGAACATACAGACACATGAACAGAACAGAGGAACATACGGACACATGAACACATGGACACATGAAGATATGGACACATGAACAGAGGAACACAAGGACACATGAACAGAGGAACATACGGACACATGAACACATGGACACATGAAGATATGGACACATGAACAGAGGAACACAAGGACACATGAACAGAGGAACACAAGGACACATGAACAGAGGAACATACGGACACATGAACACATGGACACATGAAGATATGGACACCTGAACAGATGAACACACGGACACATGAACACATGAAGATATGGACACATGGACAGATGGACACATGAACACATGAATGAACAGTTGTATTTTGCTCTTCTCTCTGAACATCATCACAACAGTGAAGCTTCTTTAATGACTCGTCTCACAATAATGATGTCATTAGTGTGTGTGTGTGTGTGTGTGTGTGTGTGTGTGTGTGTGTGTGTGCATGTGTGTGTAAACCACCCACATGCTGTATTTCTCAGTGAGGAGAAATTAAAGGTGTAACAGCTGACGAAGCATCTGGGACAGCTCCTGCTGAGGTGAAGACATGTTGGACTAAAGGACCTGTTGGGATGAGGACACGTCCTCATGTGGACACTGCAGGAGACAGAAGGTGTGGACAGACTTTAGTTTGAGACACTGAGAAAATGAACAAACATCAACAGGAAGTGACGAATAAAGACGTTGACTGGACTGATCATGATGACCAGTGAGCTGCTGCTCCTCCTGTCTGTTCCTCCTGTCTCCTCCTCCTGTCTGCTCCTCCTGTCTCCTCCTCCTGTCTGTTCCTCCTGTCTGTTCCTCCTGTCTGTTCCTCCTGTCTCCTCCTCCTGTCTCCTCCTCCTGTCTGTTCCTCCTGTCTGTTCCTCCTGTCTCCTCCTCCTGTCTGCTCCTCCTGTCTGCTCCTCCTGTCTCCTCCTCCTGTCTGTTCCTCCTGTCTGTTCCTCCTGTCTCCTCCTCCTGTTTCCACCTCCTGTTTCCACCTCCTGTCTGCTCCTCCTGTCTCCTCCTCCTGTCTGTTCCTCCTGTCTCCTCCTCCTGTTTCCACCTCCTGTCTGCTCCTCCTGTCTCCTCCTCCTGTTTCCACCTCCTGTCTGCTCCTCCTGTCTCCTCCTCCTGTCTGTTCCTCCTGTCTGTTCCTCCTGTCTCCTCCTCCTGTCTGCTCCTCCTGTCTGCTCCTCCTGTCTCCTCCTCCTGTCTGTTCCTCCTGTCTCCTCCTCCTGTTTCCACCTCCTGTCTGCTCCTCCTGTCTCCTCCTCCTGTCTGTTCCTCCTGTCTGTTCCTCCTGTCTCCTCCTCCTGTTTCCACCTCCTGTCTGCTCCTCCTGTCTCCTCCTCCTGTCTGTTACTCCTGTCTCCTCCTCCTGTCTCCTCTTCCTGTCTGCTCCTCCTGTCTGTTACTCCTGTCTCCTCTTCCTGTCTGCTCCTCCTGTCTGTCTCAGTCTGTCTCAGTCCCTGTCTCTGTCTCTAACATTGATCAAAACTGAGTCCTCACTGTCTGTGTTGGTCCAGTTTTCAGTGGGCGGAGTCTTGTTAGCTTTAAAGACATATAAATGTTTCTTCTTCCTGTTGTCCTCTGAGTCATTTCCTGTTTGTCTCACCGTCAACAGAGACACAACACTGATGAGTTGTGAACATTAACTGTTGTAAAGTGGACACACAGCTGGTCTCTCCTGGACATCACAGTGCTGACGAGACACTAGCAGAGTGAAGCTCCTGCAGGAAGAACTCGTCTGTTTCCTGTCGACAAACTGGTGTGAGCCAATCACAGGGCTCAGACACCACGCTTATGTAACACAGCATTTGCATTTAAAAGATGTGTCCAGCTCTCACAGGCTCGAGAGCTCTTGACTCTGGGGAGACGCATTTCTGGACAGATGAGACAGTTCTTCAGAGTCTGTGGACATGGCCCCGCCCCCTCACCAGGAGCCTTTCATGTTCCCTGCTCAGCCCACTGTCCTCTCACATTACGTTTCTAATGAGTGCGAGAAACATGTCAGCATCACTCAAACTATAAACTTCGGCAGTTCCCTGAGTTTCCTCTGTGAGCGTCCACGTCAGCCATTAGGGGCAGTAAAAGCTCAGCTCGGGGCGTTATTGATTTCCCCGCTGCTCTCAGGGCTTTGACACCTTCTCTGAACTCAGCGGCTTGTCTTCATCGCTTCGTCTTCATCGCTTCGTCGCCCCCCCCCCCCAGCTTTAATTAATAGCTTTGTGCTTCCTTCAGCTCGTCTCTTCTCTCACACTAATTGCTGGCAGAAGCATCTGTGTTAATCCAATTTGGAGCCCTGAATAATCTGAGTGTCTGTGGGAAGCTGCAGGTCTGATGGCTGCAGGTCAGCTCTGTGTGTGTGCTTCATTTATCCTCTGTTTAAGGGCTCTTATCCTCATTGCTGTATGTGTGTGTGTGTGTGTGTGTGTGTGTGTGTCACAGTGTCTCTGCTCACTGTGAACATTTGAAGGTTCAGAGTCTGAACAGAAGCAACATCAGAGGCGTCTCTTCATCTAAACAACAAACAGCAGCTGATTTAAACTTTAAGCTCGTCACAGAGGAGATGCTAACGACAGCGGCTGATGTAAACACATGAATGTCTCTATCTAGAGTCAGTGTTTGGTTTGTCCCTTCTGGGCTACTGTAGAAACATGGCGGTGTAACATGGTGATCTGTAGACGAGGACCTGCTCCCTGTGTAGATATAAACATCTCATTCTGAGGTGAACACAGCTGATTACACACTGAAGGAAACACAACCATGAGAGTAGAATCACTTCCTGCCAACACCCAGTAGGTCACTGACAACATTTGGTCGTAACATACAGAGAACACTTTGACTCCACGTCAGCTGAGCTCAGATCAGTGTGAGGAGATCATATTCACCAACACGACGACATGTCGCTGAGCCTGAACGCAGCCACATGAGTTTCAACACATCCACCACACAGTAACGTAGACAGGTTACGTAGCTGTGGTTCTCAGAAACATGTGACACCATCATTCACTCTGGTGATCAGCTGACTGACCTTCATCCAACATGTTTTAACCCTTTGTGATGAACACTTTAAGATAAAAAATCATAAAACAATAAAAGATTATTTTTGTGGGCTTTGCCTTTAATGACAGGACAGAGAGTGAAATGGGGAGACAGAGAGAGAGTGGCGACTGACATGCAGCAAAGGGCCGCGAGTCGGATTTGAGCCTGCGGCCGCTGCAGCAAGGCAGTGCCTCTGTACATGGGGTGCTGGCACTATCCACTACGCTACTGACGCCTCTGTGATGAACACTTTGAATCAACATGAGAGAAACTGAGTGAATGTGCTGTGATGAAGGAGTGAACGCTGTGGTACCTTCAGCTTCCTCATCTTCAGACAGTGAGGTCTCTTCAGGCCTGCTGGGTTCATTCACTTCACCTGAAACACAGAGAAGCTGCATCAGTCTGACAGACACACATCACACGTTCATCACACGTTCATCACACGTTCACAACGTTTCAGAACATTCATTATTTATATATTATATTAACAGTCAAATTAATTTTGACTTCTGTATGATCAAATCTGCACTTATAAAAAGAACCTGCTCTGCAAGAGGACTTTGTGTGTGATGATCTGTGTGTGTGATGATCTGTGAGTGTGATTAACTGTGTGTGTTACTGCACAGGTTCATGCGTGTGTGTGTGTGTGTGTGTGTGTGTGTGTGTGTGTGTGTGTGTGTGACTCTTCATACTGGGAGAGCTGCGTATTTATGCTGCACCACAAACAGCGGCAGCATGACAAGGCGCTGGGTGTGAATTCTGCTGGATGAAGATTTTGTTTCAGAGCAGAGAGTTAAAACAACAACAACAACAGAGGAAGAATGAATGTACATATAGATACATGTTTGCTTTGAAAATCCGCAGTACAAAGCTCCTCGTCCTCTGAGCCAAATATAATCATAAATCCTCCCTGTGATTAAAAACATTATTCGACCCCACCATCACCATAAATTAAGAACAGTCCCTAACTGTTGACCTGATGATGTTAAAGAGCTGCTGTGTGACAGAGACAAAGTAAAATCAGCTGTTCAGAGACAGTAGAGACAAACATCCTGCGCACACACACACACACACACACACACACACACACACACACACACACACACACACACACACACACACACTAATGACATCATTATTGTGAGACAAGTCATTAAACAAGCTTCACTGTTGTGATGATGGTCAGAGAGAAATGCCACACACACACACACACACACACACACACACACACACACACACACACACACACACACACACACACACACACACAGAGGGTCATCGTGTTGATGACAGTCAGACTGCCTGCAGTGACTGTCAGTGTCCACATGGTGTCACTGTGTCGCCACGAGAAACATCCGGCAGCAGATTTCGGAGACGGAGATGTCCACTGTGAGACAGAGACAGGAGGAGTTAAGAGGACACTGGGCTTCTCCACACTACGTCTTCATCAGTCTTCATCACACACAGACAGGAAATGACATCATCAGTGACCTGCAGCCCGCTCAGTGCAGTCTGGCTCAGTAAAAGCTGCAGAGCTCTTGTCTTGAGAGCGCCGTCTTGTCGCTCCACCAGTAGTGGGAGGAGCGTCAACTAACCCTCTGATTGTTGTGTCGCCATGTTTGAGTTAACAAGGTGAGCTGAGGAGGAACCTGGACAGATGGACGGACAAGGGAGGACAGTGTCTCTGCAGCAGAGGGACAAATATATGTCTCATCTCCCATCAGTCTTTACTCTCATCTATCAGAAACAGGAAGTGAGTCAGAGTGACATCATAGCACCCCATCCATCAGGCCCAGAGCTGATCAGCTGATCTCAGTTCAGTTCAGGAAGAGACAAACTCAGTAAACTCAGTCTTTAAACGTCTCGTTCAGTCGTCAGTATAATGTGCTGTGATTGGTTCTGACAGGAAACAGTTTTAACAAGTCAGAGATGTCTGATTCTCTGTTCAGCTGCTCCTGATGAAGCTTTAATCATCATCTTCATCATATTCATCTTCATCACAGACACAGACACAGACACAGAGACAGAGATAGACACAGAGACAGACACAGACACAGAGACAGACACAGACACAGATCAATTAACTAAACTTCATAATTGTCTTAAAGACATAAAAACCTGGATGAGCACCAATTTCCTGATGTTAAATTCAGACAAAACTGAAGTAATTGTTCTTGGCCCCAAACAACTCAGAGACTCTTTATCTGATGACATAGTTTCTCTCGATGGCATTGCTCTGGCCTCTAGCACTACCGTAAGAAACCTCGGAGTAACATTTGACCAAGATTTGTCTTTTAATTCTCATTTAAAACAAACCTCACGGACTGCATTTTTTCATCTGCGTAATATTGTGAAAATTAGGCCTATCTTGACCCAAAGAGATGCAGAAAAATTGGTCCATGCTTTTGTTACCTCAAGGCTGGATTACTGTAACTCTCTACTATCAGGTAGCTCTAGTAAATCATTAAAAACTCTTCAGCTAATTCAGAATGCAGCAGCACGTGTACTAACAGGAACTAAGAAACGAGATCATATTTCTCCTGTTTTAGCTTCTCTGCACTGGCTCCCTGTAAAATCCAGAATTGAATTTAAAATCCTACTGTTAACTTATAAAGCTCTAAATGGTCAAGCTCCATCATATCTTAGAGAGCTCATAGTGCCTTATTATCCCACCAGAACTCTGCGCTCTGAGAACGCAGGGTTACTCGTGGTCCCTAAAGTCTCCAAAAGTAGATCAGGAGCCAGAGCCTTCAGCTATCAGGCTCCTCTCCTGTGGAATCATCTTCCTGTTGCGGTCCGGGAGGCAGACACCGTCTCCACATTTAAGACTAGACTTAAGACTTTCCTCTTTGATAAAGCTTATAGTTAGGGCTGGCTCAGGCTTGCCTTGTACCAGCCCCTAGTTAGGCTGACTTAGGCCTAGTCTACCGGAGGACCACCTATAATACACCGGGCACCTTCTCTCTCTCTGACTATTATCATACATGTATACTGCCAGATACTAATATATACTTTCAACATATTGTACCACAGTAGCCAGAACTATAACAACAGTATTATTACTTTCATAAATGTTTTTGTAAGCTACTGTCATTACCGAGGATGTCCTGCATCTCTCTCTCTCTCTCTCTCTCTCTCTCTCTCTCTGTCTCTCTCTCTGTCTCTCTCTCTCTCTCTCTCATTGTGTCATACAGATTACTGTTAATTTGTTATGCTGATCTGTTCTGTACGACATCTATTGCACGTCTGTCCGTCTTGGAAGAGGGATCCCTCCTCAGTTGCTCTTCCTGAGCTTTCTACCATTTTTTTCCCCGTTAAAGGGTTTTTTGGGGGAGTTTTTCCTGATCAGCTGTGAGGGTCTAAAGGACAGAGGGATGTCGTATGCTGTAAAGCCCTGTGAGGCAAATTGTATTTGTGATATTGGGCTTTATAAATAAAATTGATTGATTGATTGATTAAACCTGGAGATGAGTAAAGAGTTAGATGTGTTCCCTGGTGGAATAAGTACTGTACTCAAGGACATTTTGAGGTACTTTTACTTCAGTATTTCATTTCTCTTCATCTCAGAAGGAAATATTTGACTAATTACTGCATTACATTTATTTGTCAGCCTCAGTGAGTCTCAAACGAATAACATGATGTTTTATTAGAGATGAAACCACCCAGCAGTTTATGAGGTCATTACAATGAGCCGCACCTTCACCTGCTGATCAATATTAAACTGATGAACACATTAATCCAGGATGAATCTGAAACGAGCTCATAAATCAATACTTCTACTGTTGGTACTTTAAATGTATTTAACTGCAGAAGCATTTTTACACTGTGCTTCTTTCACTTCAGTCAAAGGTCTGATTGGACATGTGAGCTTTTTTTCTTATATCATATGACCTGTTTTAATTTCTGACATACACTGCTCAAAAAAACATGAAGGTCACAGTTAATGGTCACACTGGTTCAAATCAAAGAGACAACAGGAAATGGTTTTACATGTGGTGTCCACAGACAGTTGCTCTCTACTTATCCTTCCTCACTGATTCTTCTCTAGTTTGGTCTTCTGCTAGTGTCTTCTGCTCGTGCTAGATTGGCAGCCCAATCAGGTTGATACCAGACACCAGGAGACCGGCCGTTACACCAGGAGAGCTGGACATCAACCCAGCAGCAGGACCAGTATCTGCTCCTTTGTGTGAGGAGGAACAGGAGGAGCACTGCCAGAGCCCTACAACATGACCTCCAGCAGGCTACTGGTGTGCATGTTTCTGACCACACTGTCAGAAACAGACTCCATGAAGGTGGCATGAGGGCCCCACGTCCTCTAATGGGACCTGTGCTCACAGCCCAACCCCGGGTTCCTCCTGGTGCAGAGGGCCCTGGATTCCTCCTGGTGCAGAGGGCCCTGGGTTCCTCCTGGTACAGTGGGCCCTGGGTTCCTCCTGGTACAGTGGGCCCTGGGTTCCTCCTGGTGCAGAGGGCCCTGGGTTCCTCCTGGTGCAGAGGGCCCTGGGTTCCTCCTGGTACAGTGGGCCCTGGGTTCCTCCTGGTGCAGCGGGCCCTGGGTTCCTCCTGGTGCAGCGGGCCCTGGGTTCCTCCTGGTACAGCGGGCCCTGGGTTCCTCCTGGTACAGCGGGTCCTGGATTCCTCCTGGTGCAGCGGGCCCTGGGTTCCTCCTGGTACAGTGGGCCCTGGGTTCCTCCTGGTACAGCGGGCCCTGGGTTCCTCCTGGTGCAGAGGGCCCTGGGTTCCTCCTGGTACAGTGGGCCCTGGGTTCCTCCTGGTACAGCGGGCCCTGGGTTCCTCCTGGTGCAGAGGGCCCTGGGTTCCTCCTGGTGCAGAGGGCCCCGATGTGACTCATCAGGAGCCCAGACGCTGTCAGGAGGTCATACAGGCAGGCGGGGGCCGTACACACACTGAGTCACATGATGAGCTGATATTATGATGTTCATCAGTAAAGATGAATATTCAGACCTGAGGTTATCCATAAAATGTTTGGGGCTGAAGCCTCGGACGCTCAGGCCTGACGACACCGCCGCCTCACAGAGCAGAGTCACAGCGAGCCGACTGCGTCCAAACTATGAGAGAGAATCACGTCTTCATAAAGCAGAGACTCTTTAGTCTCCGCCTGATGACATCATGACTCGTATGAAACACATCTGTTGATTCATCCAACAAGAAAACTAACGGGAGGCAAAGACAGAAATCAATGAGGTGAGACTCTGAGATCAATCACACACTCACACACACACACACACACACACACACACACACACACACACACACACACACACACACACACACACACACACACACACACACACACTCTGACCCCTGAATCATTTACGGTGACAGAGACGAACATGTTGCCACCTGCTCTGAGAAATCTACATTCCTCAGAAGTGTCGTCTCTTCAATCTCCCATCGACAGTAATGATCCTGAGACGCCGCCATTTTGAGACTCACAATTTCAATAAAAAATGAGTCGGAGGGAAGGGGGTGGGGGGGGGGGGGTGGACAGGAGCGCTGCTGCTTCAGGACTAATTAGTGTCAGCAGGAACAGGTGGGCGGCTCAGACAGGTGACGTCATCACAAGCAGCCGCACGGAGACTTTAAGAGCACGCTGCTTCACCGGGGAAGAAACAGGAAGTCCCTGACATCAGCGTCCAAAACTGATGATGCACCAACATGTGAGGAGAGTTTCACTGATCAGAGCCTCTGACTCTTCATCTCTTCCTCTGCCTCTCAGAACAGGAGGAAGAGGAGTTAATACTGAACCTTGTGATGTCTAAACCTCTGAGTCTGAGTTAAAGTTCAATATGAAATAACCAGCTGATTCACTCTGTGGCTGAGAGGACGGTGAGAGGATGAAAACACAGGAGAGTGGTTTTAATCTTGATCTTTAAATGTATTAAACTGATTCCTGTACAAATCTGAAGCTGTTTGTGAATTTACTCGACATTAAATTTGACCTTTAGCTTCAGTTTGGTTTGACCTTTTTTTTCTGCCTTGGGTTTTTGGGGAGATTTTTCTCATCAGCTGTTAAAATCCGAGGACAGAGGGATCGAGAACACTGGACAGAGGACAGAGAAAAGAGGGACAGAGGGACAGAGGACAGAGGGACCGAGGACAGAGAACAGAGGGACAGAGGGACAGAGGACCGAGAACAGAGGGCAGAGGGACCGAGGACAAAGGGACCGAGGACAGAGGACAGAGGACCGAAGGACAGAGGGACAGAGGACAGAGAACAAAGGACAGAGGGACGGAGGGACCGAGGACAGAGAACAGAGGACAGAGGGGCCGAGGACCGAGAACAGAGGGCAGAGGGACCGAGGACAAAGGGACCGAGGACAGAGGACCGAAGGACAGAGGGACAGAGGACAGAGAACAAAGGACAGAGGGACGGAGGGACCGAGGACAAAGGGACCGAGGACAGAGGGACCGAGGACGACATCCCTCTGTCCTTTGGACCCTCACAGCTGATCAGGAAAAACTCCCCAAAAAACCTTTAACGGGGAAAAAATGGTAGAAAGCTCAGGAAGAGCAACTGAGGAGGGATCCCTCTTCCAGGACGGACAGACGTGCAGTAGATGTCGTACAGAACAGATCAACATGATAAATTAAATTAACTTGTGACCTGCAGAGTAATCAGCTGTGTGACCACGAGTCAGGAGAGGCTCAGACCAGCCGCTAATCTTCACTCAGAGCTGAGAGGAAGAGCTGAGAGGAAGATGATGGTCTTTGGGAGCAGAGTCAGGACGTAAGAATATCAGACGTCATTTAAACTGTAACTGTGAAGAAGAAACAGATTTACATGAAGCCACGTCTCAGCTCAGTCTGAGTTTCTCTGACGATGAATCTGGTCTGAGGACGCCGCTGGTCTCACCGCCGCCATGAATGAAAATCCAACGACTCACAATCTACAAGTCATCGATCCGAGTCAGAACCCATCCAAAGTGACTTTGGAGGCGGAGCCACCTTCAGACTGGTCATTGTGTCACACAAAGTCAAACTTTACTGCTCTGATGTCACTGCGCCAGGCTCAGGTCCCCATCAGGTCCTCATCAGGTCCCCATCAAGTCCTCATCAGGTCCCCATCAAGTCCTCATCAGGTCCTCATCAAGTCCTCATCAGGTCCTCATCAAGTCCTCATCAGGTCCTCATCAGGTCCTCATCAGGTCCCCATCAAGTCCTCATCAAGTCCTCATCAGGTCCTCATCAGGTCCTCATCAGGTCCTCATCAAGTCCTCATCAGGTCCCCATCAAGTCCTCATCAGGTCCTCATCAGGCCCTCATCAGGTCCTCATCAGGCCCTCATCAGGTCCTCATCAGGTCCTCATCAAGTCCTCATCAGGTCCCCTTCAGGTCCTCATCAGGTCTTCAACAGGTCCCCATCAAGTCCTCATCAAGTCCTCATCAGGTCCTCTCAGCCCTTCAGGAGTTTCATCTCATCTTGGCTCCGTGTTTTGCTCAGCTTTCCAAGCACGCCAACATCTGTCTCCTCACAGGTAACGTGTGCATATCAGACGTCAACATCTGTCTGCTCACAGGTAACGTGTGCATATCAGACGTCAACATCTGTCTCCTCACAGGTAACGTGTGCATATCAGACGTCAACATCTGTCTCCTCACAGGTAACGTGTGGATATCAGAAGCCAACATCTGTCTCCTCACAGGAAATGCCTGGATATCAGATGCCAACATCTGTCTCCTCACAGGTAACGTGTGGATATCAAAAGCCAACATCTGTCTCCTCACAGGAAATGCCTGGATATCAGATGCCAACATCTGTCTCCTCACAGGTAACGTGTGGATATCAGAAGCCAACATCTGTCTACTCACAGGTAACGTGTGGATATCAGAAGCCAACATCTGTCTACTCACAGGTAACGCCTGGATATCAGACGCCAACATCTGTCTCCCAAAAGCTGTGGAGTCACAGTTTTGGGTCGTGGTCGTGGAGGATAATTTTCGTTTCACTCTCTTATGTCGTTAGCCAGCAGTTACTCGTCTCACATCTTCTCTCTGCTGTGTCGTCTGGGTACAAATTAAAGGAGCAAACTCTCCAGAGGTCAAATCAAATCCTCCCAGAATGTTCCACAGTTTTTAAAAGAAAACATGCCTTCTGAATTTTGAAAATTTGCTTCCAACTTTTGGTGATTTTCAAAATTTTAGCAATAATTTTTATAATAGATTTTGTTTTTACAAATTTTGGCAGTGATTATTGGGGATATATTTTATCAGTTATCAGCCAGAAACTGTAAAAACAGAAATTATTGTTAGTTTTCCAAACGTCAGAAGTCCTTGGACACATCATGTGCCACGAACGCTATTGTCAGAAAAAAAACAAAAAACAAAAAACAAAAACAAAACATAGCCAAATCTGATTTTTGAGATGGTGATGCTTCATTCAACGTCTCATTTAAAATGTGGCCAAAAAACAAAAGAAATGACCAGCGTGAATGACAGGAGTGAAAAACTGAGGCTTTGTTCAACTTTTAACTTTTAAGCATTAAATATCTAATAACTGGTTAATGTCGTAGAGAGGATCCAAGTTTGGTGAATGATAAAGGCCGGGACACATGGCGTTTTTAATCACCTGAAAGACATGAGGTGGGACGCTGAGACAACTCACAGGGCCGTGGAGGAGGGTTGGATCTGGAGAGTCTAAAGCCCTGTTTATATATAACCAGCAGTAAGCCTTCAGACATGGTACCTAGACCCTCAGTCTGTTCAGACAGTCCTCTTAAATGTGGGCGGGGTTGTTGTCACTCACTGCTCCGTCCAGCACTCGCTGTATTTCCTCATCAGCGGTGACACACATGGAAGCCTGCACCTGGTTTATCGTCCACAGAACTGGGTGTGACTTTGTTTTCTTTTAAATTATTTTTATTATTATTGTTGTGACCCTCCCTGAGGCACAGATATTTTTCCTTGAGCCTTCCTTGTTTGTTTGTTTGCAGACCTGTCATGTCACCCGATGTATGGAGCTCTGTCATGTCTTGTCTCACTAAATTAATTTAAAAAAAAACAAAAAAACTTGCCGTTTGTTAATCGCTGGAAAATAAACTTTGTTCTGAAGGTGAGTTTATTGAGGAGCTGCAGGGGGGGGGGGGGGATAAAACAACATTAGTTTGGTGGATCTGTCCGACGGATCGGAGGGTCCTCGCCCCAAAGACTGAGGAGAGGCTGATCCTGGACCGAGCTCACACCGAGCTGTGAGACAGGGAAAGTGTTTGTTAAGACATCAGACAGAGGACACTGATCTGGTTTGATCAGCTCTGTCAGTTTGTTCTGAAGCTGAAGAAACATATCAGAGCAGCTCTCAGGTTTAATGCTTGTAAATACAGTGACATTAAAAACAGACTGGAGACGAGCTGCAGTCTGAGGACGTCCATCATGTGTGTCTCTGGACAGACGGACAAGAAGTCTGAGTCCTGAAGCTCTGAGTGATGAGACGAGTCCAAACACACCGTTCACTCACAGCTTCCTCATACACTGTGTCGCCTTCAGAGAGACAGACAGGAAGTCTCTGTCGGTCTGAGGACACTCTGTGAGGACCTAGACCGTCATGGTAAACAAAGGCAGCAGCTATTCAGTGTGTTTAAAGGTCATACATGACATATTAACATATGACTGACAACAATGTCTCTGTCTTCAGATGGCGGTGTCTCTCTGCCCATCAGGGACACAGTTGGTGGTGTGGGACAGACCTGTGCATACTGATGATGGTTATCAGTGTGGACTGGGACAGAGTGCCCAGAACCAGTTGGACGGGGGGATTTTCAGCTGGCTCCAACAGGACAGTGACAGAGTCCAGGTCTGCAGGGGGGACGGGGCAGGGGATGGGGGGTATATGGGGGTGAGATGTCCCTGTGAGGACAGGTGCAGGGTGGACAGGTCACAGCAGGCTGAGTGTGTGTGTGTGTGTGAACACAGACGAGCAGTGGCGGCTGAAACCAGAGTCTTCATGAGACAGACGGCCACAGGTGTCAAAGTGTCTCAACTGCTGAGTCTAGACCTCGCCTTGCCACGCCGCACTGGATTCAACCGGTAAACACACACACACACACACACACACACACACACACACACACACACACACACACACACACACACACACACTGCAGTGGGGGTGTGTCCTGCATCGGGCCACAAGTGCCAGGCGTGCCGAACATATCGCAGAACAACCCACTGACCTTAGGTCTGACTCTCACACACACACACACACACACACACACACACACACACACACACACACACACACACACACACACACACACAAGTCATGTTCTGTATGAAAAGTGTCCTGACACACTGTTTTTATAATTTAACGCTACAGAAACAAAACTTCTGTTTAATATTTGAATGTTTTTCTTCTGTCATGGATTTTTGCCTCCAGATTTTCTTTCAGCACTTCAGTGAAATATTGGTGAACTGTGTTGTGTGGTGATGTCATGATGTTTATTTTGTCTCCTTCTGTTTTACTGATATTTCTGTAGAAACATAATCAGACGTCATTATAGTAAAATAACTTCAGATTTCACTCCGTGATTCCAACAGTTCTTTTAAATGTAGAAACATAATCAGTCAACATTTTAAATCTCCACAGTTCACGTATATTCAGTTAATAATAATTAAATAATGACGTCACACTGGAGGTCGTGTCGTTGGACTGAACATCATCAGGTCACACTGGAGGTCATGTCGTTGGACTGAATGTCATCAGGTCACACTGGAGGTCATGTCGTTGGACTGAATGTCATCAGGTCACACTGGAGGTCATGTCGTTGGACTGAATGTCATCAGGTCACACTGGAGGTCATGTCGTTGGACTGAACGTCATCAGGTCTGATGTGAAGTCGACCTCCAGTGTGACGGGACTTTTATCCAACAGCTCTACAGGCTCCCTTTATCGACAGTAAAAGTGACAACAGGTTCTGATATGTTTGTTTATTTTATGATTTATTTGGCTCCGCCCACACAAACAGTTTGGTGACTGGACTGTTGCTAAGCAACACATAAACACTTCTGCACACTAACATGCTGCTCTGTGCAGGTCGGCTGCAGCAGAACTGACATGCAATAGGTTTAATGGTGTTGTTGTCAGCCCCCAGCAGCTTTTTCCTCTGGTTCTGGTCCTGGTCCTGGTTCTGGTTCTGGTCCTGGTTCTGGTTCTGGTTCTGGTCCTGGTCCTGGTTCTGGTTCTGTGTTCCTGCAGCAGACTCGGCCCTGTGATGTTCCCAGCAACTCAGACGTCATCTAACAGCAGTAATTTCTACTCTCAGAATAAAAAGAGTCTTTCATGGTGGAAAGGCAGCAGAGGCGTATCAGATTGAGAAATGTAATCATTTTCACTGAGGCCATTTTCGGGAAAAAGGACTCGCTGTTTTGCTCTTGGAGGGTGTGTGTGTGTGTGTGTGTGGGGGGGGGGGGGGGTCCAGTGTTTATGGAGCATTTAAAAGCCTCCAATTGTGCTGCGGTCTGCGGCCTACCAGTCGTCCCTGGCCCCTCCAGGCGACCTGCCAGCGTGGGCTCACAGTTAAATACACAGCAGAGACTCAGAGCAGCGACGCAGCGACACAGTGACGCAGTGACGCAGCGACACAGTGACCCACCTGGTTATAAAACACTTGATTTTATCTGGCTGATAAAGAGTGTGTGGGCCGTCTGAGCAGGTTCACCGGGTGTGTGTTAATATTACACATCTTTATGTGGCTCAATGAGAGAAATGAAAAGGATCGGAGTTTGTGTGTGTGTGTGTGTGTGTGTGTGTGTGCTGCAGCTTTAATAGGCCCTTTAAATCGGCACATCATGAATAGTAATTTGTGTTGTTTACATCTTGTTACCATCTAATGCTTCACATTCCCCTCTGTAATTATATCATTACTCTGCTCACACACTGTACAGTCTTATAGATGTCACACTGACGCTGCCATCACGTCTCTATTTGTGTTTCTGTGGAAGATAACCACCACTCCTTTACTCCGTTGACAACACACTCTGTGGTGCTCAGTGACACACACTCAGTGACACGCACTCTGTAGCGCTCTGTGACACACACACACTCTGTGGCGCTCAGTGACACACACTCAGTGACACACACTCTGTGGTGCTCTGTGACACACACACTCTGTGGCGCTCAGTGACACACACTCAGTGACACACACTCAGTGGTGCTCAGTGACACACACTTAGTGACACGCACTCTGTGGTGCTCTGTGACACACATTTAGTGACACGCACTCTGTGGTGCTCTGTGACACACACACTCTGTGGTGCTCTGTGACACACATTTAGGGACACGCACTCTGTGGTGCTCTGTGACACACACACTCTGTGGCGCTCTGTGACACACTCAGTGACACACACTCTGTGGCGCTCTGTGACACACAATCAGTGACACACACTCTGTGGCCTTCTGTGACACACATTCTGTGATTGTCTGCGATACTCAGTTACACTCCATAAGACTCTCTATAAGACACTCCATAAGACTCTCTATAAGACTCTCTATATGACACTCTATAAGACTTTATAAGACACTCTATAAGACTCTTTATAAGACTCTCTATAAGACTCTTTATAAAACTCTCTATAAGACACTCTATAAGACTCTTTATAAGACACTCTATAAGACTCTTTATAAGACACTCTATAAGACTCTCTATAGACACTCTATAAGACACTCTATAAGAGTCTTTATAGGACACTCTATAAGACTCTTTATAAGACACTCTATTACAGTCTTTATAGGACACTCTATTATACACTCTGTAAGACTCTTTATAAGACTCTCTATAAGACTCTTTATACGACAATCTATAAGACTCTTTATAAGACTCTCCATAAGACACTCTATAAGACTCTTTATAAGACACTCTGTAAGACACTCTATAAGAGTCTTTATAAGACACTCTATAAGACACTCTATGAGACTCTTTATAAGACTCTCTATAAGACTCTTTATAAGACTCTCTATAAGACACTCTATTACAATCTTTATAGGACACTCTATTATACAGTCTGTAAGACTTTTTATAAGACTCTCTATAAGACTCTTTATAAGACAATCTATAAGACTCTTTATAAGACTCTCTAAAAGACACTCTATAAGACTCTTTATAAGACACTCTGTAAGACACTCTATAAGAGTCTTTATAGGACACTCTATAAGACACTCTATAAGACTCTTTATAAGACACTTTATAAGACACTCTATAAGACACTTTATAAGACACTCTATAAGACTCTTTATAAGACACTCTATAAGACACTCTATTACAGTTTTTATAGGACACTCTATTATACACTCTGTAAGACTCTTTGTAAGACTCTCTATAAGACTCTTTATAAGACTCTTTGTAAGACTCTCTATAAGACTCTTTATAAGACACTCTATAAGACTTTATAAGACTCTCTATAAGACTCTTTATAAAACTCTCTATAAGACACTCTATAAGACTCTTTATAAGACACTCTATAAGACTCTCTATAAGACACTCTATAAGACACTCTATAAGAGTCTTTATAGGACACTCTATAAGACTCTTTATAAGACACTCTATTACAGTCTTTATAGGACACTCTATTATACACTCTGTAAGACTCTTTATAAGACTCTCTAAAAGACACTCTATAAGACTCTTTATAAGACACTCTGTAAGACACTCTATAAGAGTCTTTATAGGACACTCTATAAGACACTCTATAAGACTCTTTATAAGACACTTTATAAGACACTCTATAAGACACTTTATAAGACACTCTATAAGACTCTTTATAAGACACTCTATAAGACACTCTATTACAGTTTTTATAGGACACTCTATTATACACTCTGTAAGACTCTTTGTAAGACTCTCTATAAGACTCTTTATAAGACTCTTTGTAAGACTCTCTATAAGACTCTTTATAAGACACTCTATAAGACTTTATAAGACTCTCTATAAGACTCTTTATAAAACTCTCTATAAGACACTCTATAAGACTCTTTATAAGACACTCTATAAGACTCTCTATAAGACACTCTATAAGACACTCTATAAGAGTCTTTATAGGACACTCTATAAGACTCTTTATAAGACACTCTATTACAGTCTTTATAGGACACTCTATTATACACTCTGTAAGACTCTTTATAAGACTCTCTATAAGACTCTTTATAAGACAATCTATAAGACTCTTTATAAGACTCTCCATAAGACACTCTATAAGACTCTTTATAAGACACTCTGTAAGACACTCTATAAGAGTCTTTATAGGACACTCTATAAGACACTCTATAAGACTCTTTATAAGACACTTTATAAGACACTCTATAAGACACTTTATAAGACACTCTATAAGACTCTTTATAAGACACTCTATAAGACACTCTATTACAGTTTTTATAGGACACTCTATTATACACTCTGTAAGACTCTTTGTAAGACTCTCTATAAGACTCTTTACAAGACTCTTTGTAAGACTCTCTATAAGACTCTTTATAAGACACTCTATAAGACACTTTATAAGACAATCTATAAGAGTCTTTATAGGACACTCTATAAGACTCTTTATAAGACACTCTAAAAGACACTCTATTACAGTCTTTATAGGACACTCTATTATACACTCTGTAAGACTCTTTATAAGACACTCTATAAGACACTTTATAAGACAATCTATAAGAGTCTTTATAGGACACTCTATAAGACTCTTTATAAGACACTCTAAAATACACTCTATTACAGTCTTTATAGGACACTCTATTATACACTCTGTAAGACTCTTTATAAGACACTCTATAAGACACTCTATTACAGTCTTTATAGGACACTCTATTATACACTCTGTAAGACTCTTTGTAAGACTCTCTATAAGACTCTTTATAAGACTCTTTGTAAGACTCTCTATAAGACTCTTTATAAGACACTCTATAAGACACTTTATAAGACAATCTATAGGAGTCTTTATAGGACACTCTATAAGACTCTTTATAAGACACTCTAAAAGACACTCTATTACAGTCTTTATAGGACACTCTATTATACACTCTGTAAAACTCTTTATAAGACAATCTATAAGACACTCTATAAGACTCTTTATAAGACACTCTATGAGACTCTTTATAAGACTCTCTATAAGACACTCTATTACAGTCTTTATAGGACACTCTATTATACAGTCTGTAAGACTCTTTATAAGACTCTCTATAAGACTCTTTATAAGACAATCTATAAGACTCTTTATAAGACTCTCTATAAGACACTCTATAAGACTCTTTATAAGACACTCTGTAAGACACTCTATACGAGTCTTTATAGGACACTCTATAAGACACTCTATAAGACTCTTTATAAGACACTTTATAAGACACTCTATAAGACACTTTATAAGACACTCTATAAGACTCTTTATAAGACACTCTATAAGACACTCTATTACAGTTTTTATAGGACACTCTATTATACACTCTATAAGACTCTTTATAAGACACTCTGTAAGACACTCTATAAGAGTCTTTATAGGACACTCTATAAGACACTCTATAAGACTCTTTATAGGACACTCTATAAGACTCTTTATAAGACACTCTGTAAGACACTCTATAAGAGTCTTTATAGGACACTCTATAAGACACTCTATAAGACTCTTTATAAGACTCTCTATAAGACACTCTATAAGACTCTTTATAGGACACTCTATAAGACTCTTTATAAGACACTCTGTAAGACACTCTATAAGAGTCTTTATAGGACACTCTAGAAGACTCTTTATAAGACACTCTGTAAGACACTCTATAAGAGTCTTTATAGGACACTCTATAAGACTCTTTATAAGACACTCTGTAAGACACTCTATAAGAGTCTTTATAGGACACTCTATAAGACACTCTATAAGACTCTTTATAAGACTCTCTTTATAAGACACTCTATAATACACGCCATAAAACGCTCTATACGGCTCTCTATAAGACTCTTTATAAGACACTCTATAAGACTCTTTATAAGACTCTCTATAAGACACTCTATAAGACTCTATAAGATACTCTATAAGACACTCTATAAAGCACCCTATAAGACTCTTTATAAGACTCTCTATAAGACACTCTATAAGACTCTATAAGATACTCTATAAGACACTCTATAAAGCACCCTATAAGACTCTTTATAAGACACTCTTTAAGACACTCTATAAGACCCTTTATAAGACTCTCTATAAGACACTCTACAAGACCCTTTATAAGACTCTCTATAAGACTCTTTATAAGACTCTCTATAAAACACTCTATAAGGCACCCTATAAGACGCTCTGTAAGACTATTTATAAGACACTCTATTAGACTCTCTTTAAGACACTCTATTAGAGTCTTTATAGAACACTCTATAAGACTCTTTATATACCATTTTTTTCCCCCGGTAAAGGGGTTTTTTTGGGGAGTTTTTCCTTATCCGCTGTGAGGGTCTAAAGGACAGAGGGATGTCGTATGCTGTAAAGCCCTGTGAGGCAAATTGTATTTGTGATATTGGGCTTTATAAATAAAATTGATTGATTGATTGAAGACAATCTATAAGACTATTTATAAGACACTCTATAAGACTTTTTATAAGACACTCTGTAAGACACTCTATAAGAGTCTTTATAGGACACTCTATAAGACTCTTTATAAGATACTCTATAAGGCACTCTATAAGACACTCTATAAGACTCTTTATAAGACTCTCTTTATTAGACACTCTATAATACACGCCATAACACGCTCTATATGGCTCTCTATAAGACCCTTTATAAGACTCTCTATAAGACTCTCTATAAGACCCTTTATAAGATACTCTATAAGACTCTCTATAAGACTCTCTATAAGACACTCTAAAAGACACTCTATAAAGCACCCTATAAGACTCTTTATAAGACACTCTATAAGACACTGTATAAGACTCTTTATAAGACACTCTACAAGACCCTTTATAAGACTCTCTATAAGAATCTTTATTAGACTCTTTATAAGACACTCTATAAGACTCTTTATAAGACTCTCTATAAAACACTCTATAAGGCACCCTATAAGACGCTCTATAAGACTATTTATAAGACACTCTATGAGAGTCTCGATAATAGTCTTTATAAGACACTCTGTAAGACCCTCTATTAGAGTCTTTATAAGACTCTCTATAAGAGTCTCTATAAGAGTCTTTATAAAACACTATAAGACTCTCTATAAGACACTCCATAAGACACTCTATAAGACACTCTATAAGACTCTCTATAAGACACTCTATAAGACTCTCTATAAGAGTCTCTATAAGAGTCTTTATAAGACACTCTATAAGACTCTTTATAAGACACTCTATAAGACTCTCCATAAGACTCTCTATAAGACATTCTATTAGAGTCTTTATAGGACACTCTAAAAGACTCTTTATAAGACACTTCATAAGACTCTTTATAAGACACTCTATGAGAGTCTCTATAAGAGTCTTTATAAGACACTATAAGACCCTCTATAAGACTCTCTATAAGACACTCTATAAGACACTCTATAAAGCACCCTATAAGACTCTTTATAAGACACTCTATAAGACACTGTATAAGACTCTTTATAAGACACTCTACAAGACCCTTTATAAGACTCTCTATAAGAATCTTTATTAGACTCTCTATAAGACTCTTTATAAGACTCTCTATAAAACACTCTATAAGGCACCCTATAAGACGCTCTATAAGACTATTTATAAGACACTCTATGAGAGTCTCGATAATAGTCTTTATAAGACACTCTGTAAGACCCTCTATTAGAGTCTTTATAAAACACTATAAGACTCAATAAGACACTCCATAAGACACTCTATAAGACACTCTATAAGACTCTCTATAAGACACTCTATAAGACTCTCTATAAGAGTCTCTATAAGAGTCTTTATAAAACACTATAAGACACTCTATAAGACTCTTTACTAGACACTCTATTAGAGTCTTTATAGGACACTCTAAAAGACTCTTTATAAGACACTTTATAAGACTCTTTATAAGACACTCTATGAGAGTCTCTATAAGAGTCTTAATAAGACACTATAAGACCTTCTATAAGACTCTCTATAAGACACTCTATAAGACACTCTATTAGAGTCTTTATAAGACACTCTATAAGACTCTCTATAAGAGTCTCTATAAGCGTCTTTATAAGACACTATAAGACTCTCTACAAGACACTCTATAAGACTCTTTATAAGACTCTCTATAAGACTCTCTATAAGACTCTTTATAAGACACTATAAGACTCTCCATAAGACTCTCTATAAGACACTCTATAAAATACTCTATAAGACTCTTTATAAGACACTCTGTAAGACTCTTTACAAGACACTCTATAAGACTCTTTATAAGATACTGTATAAGACACTCCATAAGACTCTTTATTAGACTCTCTATAAGACACTCTATAAGACTCTTTATAAGACGCTCTATAAGACTCTTTATAAGATACTCTATAAGACATTCTATAAGACTCTTTATAAGACTCTCTATAAGACACTCTATTAGAGTCTTTATAGGACACTCTATAAGACACTCTATAAGACTCTATAAGACACTCTATTAGAGTCTTTATAGGACACTCTATAAGACACTCTATAAGACTCTTTATAAGACACTCTATAAGGCACCCTATAAGACGCTCTATAAGACTCTCTATAAGACGCTCTATAAGAGTCTTTATAAGACACTCTATAAGATGCTCTATAAGAGTCTTTATAAGACACTCTATAAGAGTCTCTATAAGACTCTTCATAAGACTCTCTATAAGACTCTTTATAAGACTCTCTATAAGACTCTTTATAAGACACTCTATAAGACACTCTTTGAGACTCTTTCTAAGACACTCTATAAGGCACTCTATAAGACACTCAAAAAGGCACTCTATAAGACAGGCTATAAGACGCTCTATACGACTCTCTATAAGACTCTTTATAAGACTCTTTATAAGACACTCTATAAGACACTCTTTGAGACTCTTTCTAAGACACTCTATAAGGCACTCTATAAGACACTCTATAAGACACTCTATAAGAGTCTCTACAAGACTCTTCATAAGACTCTCTATGAGACTCTTTATAAGACTCTTTATAAGACACTCTATAAGACACTCTTTGAGACTCTTTCTAAGACGCTCAAAAAGGCACTTTATAAGACGCTCTATAAGGTACTGTATAAGACACGCCATAAGACGCTCTATACGACTCTCTATAAGACTCTTTATAAGACACTCTATACGACTCTCTATAAGACTCTTTATAAGACACTCTATAAGACTCTCTATAAGACTCTATAAGGCACTCTATTAGAGTCTTTATAGGACACTCTATAAGACTCTATAAGACACTGTATAAGACACTCTATAAGACTCTTTATAAGACACTGTATTCGACACTCTTTAAGGCTCTGAGATGCTTTGTGACACTCTATAAGACACTCTACAAGGCTCTGAGATGCTTTGTGATGCTCTTAATCTCTGTGAACAGGTCTGGTTAAATACATAGCCAGCAGAGCACCTGTTGACCAGAGTCTTCAGTAAGTTAACCTCCTGTGAGGTGGTGGGAGGAGCTTTTACAACTCCAGAGAAAACATCCCACTCTTCTTATCTGAAAGTTTAAGGCTCCAAATCTAAAACACGATGTCCTCTGTGAGCTCCAGTTCAAACCAGCTGGTGACCTCACAGCTTGTTCAGTCCATCTTTACCTACAGTCTGTAATGATGACACACATGTGGGTGAGTTAATATAAATGTCAGAGTGAGGACTGATTGCTCAGATGTCAGTCGGTCAGTTAAATATAAGTTAAATGTGACATATGTGAGATATTCCTGTAAACCTGGAGTCTGAAGCTGAAGTTGAGTCCTGCGTGACCAGGATTTATCCCAACAGCCTGAGCGTGTAATGAGGACGGTCCTTCAGACAGTTTCTGTTCAAACAGTTTACAGAGTTGTTTTTTAACTGGACTTTGGCTCAGCTGAAAAAAAAGGTTCTTCATGATGTTTGCAGGAAAGTTTCATTAAATTCAAAGTGTATTTACTGGATGAGTTTGAAAGCAAAGCTTCACAACGCTCCGACCCTGACGCTCACACAGCCGCCACCTCTCTAATTGAAAGTAAACCTGCTGAATGGACACTTTGCAGTTCAAACACTGGAGAGACGCCTGATTGGACAGATATCAGGATGGCAGAGTTATGATGCAAATCCTGGACCGTGAGCAGAAAGAGAGTGGTTGTGGGGCAGGGACTGAATGTCAAACATTAATAGAGTTTCATATTGTGAATATTGTGTCAGTGAGTGTTTCCTGGTGTCTGATACAGATCGTCCTCTCTTTGTTACCTGCTGAGTATGAAAATGATAACGGAGCACGTGTTCAGAGAGTCGTTCACAGTGCTGAACTCACTTCTACAAACTAAATGAAGAGCAGCAGAGACGGAGACCAAGTCCTCACCTGTTTACTGTCTCACCTGCACACAGCCGGCCAATCACAGCTCAGAGAGGCTGTTCAGGTACGTTACAGTCGCTCGCTGCAGGTTCACTGGAGCTCAAACTGGTCGTCATCATGTGAGTAGTCTGATCCCAGACCTAAGAGTCTCCACCCACGTCTCTGATTCAGGTTCAGCTGTTCCATCCTGTCAGACAAACAATTAGAGACTCAGTGAATAAATCAGAGCTCAGTGGGCAGGATGTAGAATGATGTCATCTTCCTGTCGCTGCCTACATCCCTTCATTCATGAGACAGAGACGTGAGGACAAGTGAGGACGACAGAGACGCAGCTTTGCAAATAAATATCATCATATTCCCTTAGTGAATGTGAGAAACTACAGTCACTGTTCTCTCATCTGAAAATGTCTCATCAGGCTGATTTTTTATTGGTCAGGTGACTCCTGATGATGTCACTGTTTCTGTGTGTCTGCAAACACAGCTGACACATCAACTCATCAAGAGTTTGTAGCGTGGAGATTTAAACTCTGAACATCCAACACTGTGACATTAACAGTCTTCATTTCATTGACCAGAAACATAATGAACATTTTTCATCAACAACTTTTTTTCCCACGATGGCAAGCTAAAAATAGATCCTGGTAATAACAACTAAGATGAAATCTATGTTTCACTTTCACTGATGAGACGTGATGAAAATGTTGGTGGTGGCCGTGTGTGTGTGACTGTGGATGGTGGAGCTGCTGAATGGATCTGTGGAGTTTGTTAGTTGCAGCGGTGGCTGTTAGCAGCTAGCTCCGCTCGCAGCCTTAACAGCTTCACTCCGCAGGACTCCACTCAGTCCGGACTGGAGAAGGTTTGTGGGTTGATGGTGTTTGACAGGCAGGTAGGAGGCTCAGTTATCTGTGAGTGGAGCTGTGCTGTAAGTAAACAGGCTGAACTCAGATGAAAGTTTAGTTTGAATCACCAACTCTGTGAGAGGACACCAGTTTAAACCTCCAGATTAACATGTTGCACATGAAGAAACAAGTTATGTTTCTGCTTCTTAACAGTCACATGGATAAGTCAGAGTTTACAATGAACCTGGGGACAAATCCTAGCTGGCTCACATTAGTTATTTGTTGAGAGCATAAATAGAGAGATGTTGAGCTTTTCAGATGATGATCAGTGAGTGTGTGCTCGTAAATCAGCCCTTAAACCTGTCACACACTGCTGGAGACATGACACACACATTATTTCATGCAACCTGACACCTTGAGTCTGATTCATGATCCATGAATTAACCTCACTGGATCAGGTTAAAGAGTAAAAACAGATAGAAATCTATCAGGACTAAAAGTCAACTAAAACTTTTTCATCTAAACAACTAAATTCAACTAAATTTTCATCGACTGAAACATCTTCAATTTTTTTCAGAGTAAAACGTTTTGAATTTTTGTTGACTAAAACTTAGAAGCATTTTTGTGTCCGGACTAAATGATAAATATCTGTCAGAATTTACACTGTTACATCACGTATATGACAGAAAATAAGGAAAAGCATCAAAGGTCGCCTTCAATAAGTCATCACATGTTCTGCATCTTCACTGACAGAGTGAAAGTTCAAGTTCGATCAGAGCGCTGTGACCTCAGGACATGTGGCCTTGGAAAGAGATGGCATGATGGCTCATCTGACAGGACAGCTGTGGATGTTTTAATACTCCTCCTCCTCCTCCTCTCAGATGAGGACACACTTCACACACTGTGCTTCAAAGCCTCAGAAAGTTAATTAGAAAAAGGACTTGTGAGAAGTTGTGGCCGACTCCTTCACCCTGCTCCACAATCCGTCCTGACAGGGAGAGATCCAGCTGCACACTTTTAACTGCAAACTTCCTTTACTGTCAACTTCAGCAAGATGTTTCTGTCACTAAATGAGATGAAAGTCGTGCCGGGTGTTTAACAAGCTCAAATTAATGCCCGCTTTAATGAGGAGCTCTCTCAGATCCTTTCAGTCGAGCAGAAAATGCAGCCTTTGCATATGATGGCGAGCAGACACAGAGCGGCGAGGTAAGCCCACCAAAGACTGCGTCCGTCAGTTCAAAGATACAATTAAAGTGTCCTCTGATCCCAGCTGACATGCTGGATGATAATGACAAAGCTGACAGTCTTCAAAGACACACTCGCATCGCTCACACATTTTAGTCCTGACTCCATTTTCTCAACGACTGTGGGAAGTTTGAAACTTTATCCAGACGTTACTGATCTGCAGAGGAACAGCTCCGACCAACACTGAACATGTGATCCAGACCTGCATTCAGTCAGAGGAAACTTCTGATCCAATCAGCTGCAGGCTGAGATTACTGCTGCCGTGATGCATTCAGGTGCTCCTCAGATGGTTCCTTGACGGAGATGGCAGGTTGTTCTTCCGACTTTAGTGCGTCTCCACATTAAGCCGGGTCAGTAGTGATGAAATCAAAGGTGTAAATATTTAGGGAACCTGAGGGAACATGAACATGTTTGAGCTCCATGTTGATGGTCAAAGAGACTCTGACAGTGATGGACTGGAGGACAGTGACTCCACGTGTCCACTGTGCTCCGAACATCTGCCTGTTTTATAGAAATAAAAATAACTCCTGAGACTTGATGATGTGACTGACAGGTGTGGACGGTGAAATCTGATGCGAGCGTCTCTGCAGCCTGTTCCTGTACAGACATGATGAACAGTGATGGCTGCTGTCAGCGTGCTGCTGTCAGCGTCCACACAGCAGGAGTAAAAAGTAATTTCCAGGTTCATACCATGATTCCACTGTGATGGCCGAAAACACAGACACACATTTAAAGGGTAACAAATCCAAACAGTCATCAGTCAGACAGATGAATGGATGAATGGATGAAGGGAGGAGGAGGAAATGGTTTTTCTCTGACAATTGCACCATCATGTTCCTGTTTCTGAAGGAGGTCAAAGCCAATCACTGGATTACACATGCAAATATTTCATTCATTCATTTTCACTAGAAACAAAGGAGGTGAAACTTGTGTTGAATCAGGGGGCTTGTAGCTCCGGACTAGATGCTGCAGCTCTGAGTAACATGATGATGAACTGAAGCTTCTACAGGCTGACACAGCAGAGAGGTAACATGACATGTCCTGATGTGGTGATCAGGATTATTGACAACATTATCCCCTCCAGCACTCATCTTCATCATCATCACCACCATCACCAGCAGCAGTGTGAGAAGAGTCTGACCTCTGAGCGTCTACAGGCCGTCAGCTGGAGTCACCCCTCCTCCTCCTCCTCCTGACATGGTGATCTAATAGACTGCGGGAGGATAATTACATAAAGTGATCGATAGCACCTCATTAGGAGAAGTGTTTGAGCTGAAAGTTCGCCCTGTCCACCATCACGCTGCCATCACTGGAGACAGGAAGAGGACATCGTCCTTTAGGTTCATCCTGGGCTGTGACACATCAACAGGAGGATAGACTGAGGGTATTCATTGGGGAGGAGCCCACAGAAGGATCCGTGTCAAATCTTTCTGCTTTAAATGTTTTTATTTTGTATTTATTTTACTGCCAAGGGAGAAAATATGCCCTCCAGACTTTGGCAATCCACCTTCTGAATTCTGGTGATTTTCCAAATTTTGGCAACAGTTTTTGGCAATAAATTTTGGCTTTTTTTGGGTTTTTTTTTTTTTTTGTTAACAAAACCATACATTACAAATTTGGGCACTTTATTTTCCCAGTTTTGGTGTTTGTATTTCAGATTTTGGCAGAAATGGTCATAAATGCTGGACGTTTTTACAGAAATTGCCCAAATGACCCATCGATCAGCTGGAAACTGTAAAAATACAAATTGTGGTTGGTTGTCAAAGTTTTGAAGGCGCTTGGCAACATCATGTGGGATGAACACTATTATCAGAAAACAACACATAATTACACACAACACACACATCTGATGTTAAAACAATCTGAATCACTTTATTTTATGTCTCATTTAAAATATGTCCCAAAATGAAGTGTTTGAATGACAAGATAGAAAAACGGAGACTTTTTTTTTCAACTTTTTCTTTGAAAACATGTGAGACCTCTGCGCCGCTGTCACACAGAGAGGAGAGGTTAGTGATGCTCACAGCACTGAAACTGAGACCAGACATTGTAATAAAATAATAATCCAAGATTAATCAGAAACTACAAGTCTGCCATGGTAGCTGAGAAAATGTTTGTTATTTGTGTGAACTGAGCCTTTAATTTCTGAACATGACTCTTTCCCTCAGAGAGCCTGACTGTTTCTTATCTCTGTGCATTCACACTGCAGCTTGCTCTGTACACACACATTTACAGAGTGTCTCATTACATGTATCTGTAATCAATAAAGATGAGGTATGAAGCATTAATGCGGCGAGGTGTTCAGACACGGAGCGAACATGTCTGACATCATGTTCACATGCTGCTAATAGAGACTCTGTGCAGGAACATGGTGTGCAGCTAATTAGTGTAAAACGTGTGGATCTTTGACAGCTCTCTGCAGGCTCTGTACAGGGTGGACAAAATAATAGAAACACCTGTTAAACAATGGGAAGCTATCAGAGAGCGCTCACCACCGCTGCTAATGATCCATCACACAGGTTTATTTCTTATTAACAACTTCCTCATTATTATTTTCTCTTTAGTTTCATGAGGAGAAAAAGATGCCATTTTCTATTGATGAGCAGAAAAACAAGGAGCTGCTCCATTTAAACACATTAATGTACTGAACATGAACTCATGATTAAAGATGTTCCTCTTCTAGTTTCAGTCACCAGATGAACACTTTTCAGTGTTGCTGAGTTACCTGCTGCAGACACACTGACTGAAAACACTACGTGGAGGTAATTTAAGTTCACATGTCAAGCTGTGTTAGATCTTGTGAGGAAGGTGCTGTGCAGCTCTGGTGATCCCACTGCAGACAAACTAATCCTGATAAACCTCATGGATCCACGTGAGTGGATGACAGACCTGAAACACTTCCCAGCCCGACGTGCTAAAAGCATCACAAGATAACAACAGCTCCAGTTTTTCCCTCTTTTCCTGCAAACATTCATCATTTCATAAAACACATGAACGACCTGTTAAACAAATAAGTGCAGTTTCAATAATAAGTCTCAGTTTTCCCGCACTCAGTCCATCTGTGTCTCTGTGACCACGTCTGCATTTATCTGCACATGATGTTTTATTTTGCAGTGAAGCTGCTGGGTGATGATATTTTTCCGTTTTACATGAAGCAGCTGCTCACTGTTGAAATGGCTCTGAAACATCGCACCTCTCACCCTATCGTCATCCAGTGAGCAGGACTGGACCCTCTCTGGTCCCCGGGCCGTATGTTTGATACCCTGCTGTGAACCGTCTGCTCTTCAGACTAGCACTTTGGTGAGACAGACAACAGAGGACGTAATATTTTGCTTCAGAAATCAACAGGAAACTGTTTGAAATGTTGCCAAATATTTCAATAACAGAGACATTTCAGTCTTTATAGCAGGGATACTTTACTTACTTTGTGCACAGGGGGCGTCTTCAGAACACTAGAGGGCCAGTTCATTAACAAACATTAACAATTATTGTACAACATTTAGGACCTTTTTTGGTTATCTACTTTAATCCTGTTTATGCACTCAGACACCTTATTTACATTTATTTTAGAAAGAACTTCTCAGTTCTGAAAGAATTTAAAATTGATTGTGAATCAGTGACATACAGATTAACCGATGGTGTGCCACAGGGTTCAGTTTTAGGCCCACTGTTGTTCCCTCGGTATATAAATGACATCTGAGCCTCAGTAGAAACTGCACCACACATTTTATAATTTTATTCTTTATCCTCGTGCAACTTCTACAGAGGAAGCTCCATCAAATCTTCAGTGTACGTCTGACTGCGTCCAGAAATCCTAAAAAAACCTCAGACTGATTTTAAATGAACCCAAAACTAAATTAATGTTTTTCACATGTATCCTAGAGTTCAGTGTCGTGATAATATCGTACCCTGACCTCAGTATGGTGAGAATATGGTATGGTGGATCCTCTGCTGATTCCTCGCCCTCTCTGATAAATCATGAACTCACCTTGTTGTGTGGTTTGTTTGCAGCGTGTCGTCTCCTCGAGCCGCTGCGTCGACCTGTGATGGGCTCATGGCTGAGGAGTGCAGCACAGACTAAACATGAACCTGCCTGAACTCAAGGTGCGCACGCACACGCACACGCACACGCACACACACACACACACACACACATCATTAACCCTCAGGTGAATCAGCAGCTGTGCAGAGTCAGGAAGTGTCGCAATGATGTGACGTGGAGCATGAACACATTCACCAGTGAGACTCTTGCATCATCTTTTCATTTTATTCCCGGTATAAGAGACATACAGTGATATTCTGAGGGGCGTGGCCTAAAATCAGACAGAAGAAACAGAACAGTGAGTGAATGAGAGGCGGCCCACATCCCATGTATTTACACCAAATCAAAGAGTGAAGGAGCTCCTGAAACACACCAGACTGTAGCTGCCACGTTTCTTCCCGTCAGACATCACAGACACCTCCTCCTGAAATCTCCTCCAATCAAACATCAAAACTCAGGACATGAAATCAAACTGGATGTTTTTTCTCTTTGTTGTTCGAAAACCATTTCCTGCTCCGCTGCTCGTTAATACCCAAATCAACTTTCCTTCCTCTAAACAAACCTTCAGTTTCCTTCATTTACTGTGGTCGCAGAACGAGTCGTAAACTTTAGATTGGCTCAAATGAGCTCTGGGAAATTTCAATCAATACACAGCGCTCTCACATACAGTAAACAGCTCGAGCTGTTTTCTCTGGATTGATCGCGGGTCCAGTCGAGCGTGGTCAAAGTGACTCAGCTGAAAAGTGCGGAGAGTCTTTTTCACCGTCATATTTCTGAGGCAGAGCTGACCGGTGCCAGGGGAACCCCCAGCAGGTGTTTGGCCACCTGAGAACCGGTTCCACATCAAATCATCAGCTCGTCGGGTCAGAGGTCAGTGCACTTCTCTGTGTTTCCACATCTCCTAAATCTCCTCTGCTGTTTATCTGCTTCCTACATCGATGAAGATGACACCTGGTGACACAGGTGAGTCGGAACCTACAGCTGGAACCATCGTAGAAGTCGCTTTAATCACCTTCACCCTGAATCTACTCCTGTGTTTGTATCAATGCAGTAAAACAAAGAGTGGGAATCTGCAGACTGCTCCCCATTTGATTTGATTCTTACTGTGACTACTTGCTTCTTTGAGAACAAATCACACAGTATCTGCAGTGATCCATTATTAACAGATGAGACAGTGTGTCTCTTGTTCAGGTCCCTTTTCCTTCAGCCTCACAGCCAAACTGTTTCCACACTGTAGATTTAAACCAGTCAGATTGTTTCCATCTGCAGCTGCTCACACTGACCCACTGTGGGGTCTTTATGTCAGCACAGTGTCCACTGATTATTTCACCTGAAATAATATGAAGTGACTATGTTCTGTTGGATCAATGATCCACAGCCTTTTTATTCTAAACACTGACTGCATTAATTCATTCATCTGAAAGCATCTCACAGTCTCCTGCCTGTATGAGAGTAACAAAATGAGGGGGAGGCAGAGTCCATAACTGTGTTGTCATTAACGTCTCCATCAGTGGAGCGCAGCCTCGTTAGCTCTGAGTAGAGACGCTGGGCGGAGCTGTCACAGGGTTTCTGAGGTGAAACAGTCTGAGCAGAGTTATTCTGCTGTCAGTTGTTTAATGCTGCAGAGTGTGTCGCTCAGTCGCTTTCACTTGTTAACGTTACTGCTGATCGCTGCTGTGCTCTCTTAACAGTTCGACATTAACGATTAAAACACACTTGTACCTGCTGACTTCTGTGGAGATGAATTACAAGTTAACCCTGAGCTGCAGACTGTACGAGTGCTGCTCTCACCTCGCGGTTGAGTTTAGCCTCTTTAGTTTCATTTTGAGAATCGGCTGGACCAACGAACAGGTTTCATCGATCAATCTTCTACAGCAGACTTCTACAATGGCCACAGGTCTGAGGAGGAACTGTGAGCTGCTGCGACACAAACCCAAAGACATGCTGAAATTAAAAGAACATGGCACCTGAAGGAAAGAGACAGAATACAGAGGCAGTCAGACCTGAACGTCTGCAGAGTCAAATTGATCTGCAGGGTCACACCTCTGGGATCAGAAACAGACAAAGAAAAGTGAAGGGTTTCATTTCAAAACTCTGGATTGATCTCATATATACGTATATACATATATACATTCATTAGGAGTGTAACAAACACATATTCACATTGAACCTTTCAGTGCACATGACAAATATGTTGATGGGTACTGTTACATTAAAAAATCAAACCTACATCTTAACCTGTGTTTACTTTAATGTTCATGACGAGGCGTCCCACAGGACGGGACAGGAAACATACTGTTGGACCCTCCCCCTCCTCCAAACCACTACATCCTGCTGACACACTGAGAGGATGCTAGGCTAAGCTGAGCTAAGCTAAGCCAAGCTAAGCTAAGCTAGATCCTTACAGGATGATTAGTAACACCAGAAGCAGAAGATCGTCTGATAAACCACAGGTCTGACTGCTGGCTGCACAAAACACCTCAAGGCTTAATTTCCCCTTAGCTAAGGGATTTACTTCAACGTGTTGCAGGGAAAAACTTTTCATTAGTTAAATTATGTGTGTTTTCATACATTTAATACATTTAAAAACAAGTGTTTTTCTCTGGTATTTGTACTCTTCCCCTTTTCCAAACACGTACTGAACGTGGACTCCACTGTCTCAAAGCCAAAACACACCGGCGGCGTCATATGACGGCGGTGTCATTGACTTTGTAAATAGAAAATAATGGGGGTGGCTGTTTTGACACGTGTCGTACGCCGCCGGTGTGTTTTGGCCTTCATGTGGAACTGAACTGTTGTTACACCCATAACAAGTGAATAAATATGTATGTATATATATATATATGGTGTTTGGTATTTCTCTGAATAACACATGAGTAAAATACTTTATAAAAATAAAAATGTCTGAACACAACATGTCATGTTTGATCAGCGTTTCAGTCAAACATCAGTTCTGGAATGAAACTCTTCAGATGGACATTAGATACAGTCTGACACACACTGACACCTACAACACACCTGACCCCGCCCCTGCCGCCGCCCCCCCGTCACCGTCACACACTATCATTAAATAAGGCACACATTTACACATACAGTTAAAATTTGGCTAGTAATTATTCCTTTATTTACAACCAGGAGCCACAGAGTTAATAATCAGAGTAAGTGCAGTCCGTTCTACGTTCTGTCTTCGTCCTCAGACAACAGACGGCTCTTTGACTCGTCCTCTTTGGGTCCAAACATTCTCTTATTACCATGTGGGAGGAGCCGGCGGGCGTGTGGAGCACCAATCTCATGGAAACATTCTGGAGGATGCTGAATGGACCCGATGGCGTCTGTTCTGACACGCTGTCTGCTGCGACGGAAAAAGAAAAGAGAGAAAAGACGAGAATAGCTGCTTCGTTGAAAGACTTCCTTTCTCTCATCAACACCGACACGTTTGGTTCAGTGTTTGGAGCCAGCCGACGATGTGTGGATGAAGTGCATGATGGGATGTCTCTCTCGGGGGGCGGGCCTGTTTCATACGCCCAGAGATGACAGAGTATAGTAAGGCAAAGACAGAACTACTCTCTGGGGAATCTGTTCACCACAGGTTACATATACTGCATATGTATATGTATACATATACGGTGTGGATATAAACACACATATATATACACACACATGCATAATATAAACACATTCGAGGGCGGGGCATGGGGGCAAGGGGGCCGGGACTGGTTACCAACACTACATCAGAAAAGGTTTGAAGCAAAGCATGAATCTAAGCATCGCAGGAGCTTTAAGTCTTGGAGATGACTGATGTTAAAGTTCTTCCAACGTTATAAATCCACACTGAGGACATCGGCAGCCTAAACAGGAAGTGGTGGCGTCACGTCACCTGAGTCAGCGGTTCTATTATAAGCAAGTAGCTGAGCAATACCAATATGGTACAAAGATATCCGTTGGACAAAAAGAGGAGGGACAAACAAGTTTGGTTGAGGCATTCGTCCACAGTTGAAGGTCTGAGACCTCGAAGCCTTTCCTCAGAGGGAAGTTCCTGTGAGAGGACGCACTGAGGGGCGGTCCCTCTGCAGTCCAGGTGTGGACCTCCTCAGTAGTTGAACTTTCCTTGCTGGCTGACGGGGGACGTGGCGGGTATGAACAGGGGTTTGGGAGGGACGTCGGGTTTGAGAGAGGAGGCCCGGCGGACGATGGCACCCCTGTGTTGGACATCTGGCTGCTCTCCGTTGTAGCTGTGCTGGCGGGTCAGGTACCCGTTGGGGATGAGTGGGTAGTGAACCTCGCAGGCGCTGCCCGTCGAGTTCATCCGTGCCAGGAGGGGCGGTGGCTGGTGAGGCACACCGTTTCGTTGGCTGAAGCTGTGCTGGCGAGGTATCATTCCTCCTCCTCCTCCCCCTCCTCCTACTCCGCCTCCGTTGGGCATCTTGGCGGCTGCGGCAATCAGCGAGTGCCTCTGTGAGGAGTGTCTCCTCTCCAGGGTGGACTGGTGGTGCGGGGGAATGTCCGGAGGGACGTCCATGCGTCGGGTGAGGCTGTCTCGAGGTAGAGTGGACGAGCTGTAGTAGGGGGCAGACTCTGTCTCAGGTATCTGAGGCTGGATGCGGTTGGCGAACGCCAGCTGACCTCCACTGCCACAGGCCATCAGACCTGACGGGCTCATTAACTGGGAGTTCTTGGCGCCGCTGGCCTCGTGGATGTGCTTCAGGAGCTCATCCAGTGATGTCACCTCCATCACCTTCTGGGAGTACCCGGCATACGGCTGCTGAGACAGCACGCGCTCGACATTGTGGATTTTGCGTTCCTCGGGATGGAGGTGACCTCCGACCAGCGGCTGCCCGTTCGACAGGCCGTGGGTGTAGGGGAAGACCTGCTGGTGCAGGAGGGCGGAGCTTGGCCTGGAGCCGCCGTTGTGGGACTTTGGTTCCTTGGCGTTGTTGCAGTTCTGGTTCTTCTCCCACTGGTTCTTGAAGGCCTTCATGCTCTTGATGGGCAGTTCGGGGGTGGAGTCAGGCGTAGGCAGACCAGACAGCTCGGAGGAGTGGTGGAGGTGGTGGTGATGGTGGGGGTGGACCAGGTCTCCCATGGTCATTGCGTGATGTCCGTTTCTGCGTGGCGGGTGGTGCTCCTTGCTGTTGGCAAAGAAGGAGTTGTAGATCTTGGGGGAGGACACCTCCAGCTTGTCGTCCTTACTCTGACTGTCCAGGAGCCCGTTGAGTTTGGCGAGGCTGCGGAGCGACAGTGCGTGCGGGATTGGCGCCTCAGGATCCTTCGCCAGTTTCTTGGTCTTGTGGCCCACGTGGTTACAGTAGCAGGAGACCAGGAAGCCGGAGAGGAAGGCTCCGAGGACAAAGGCCACCAGAACACAGGCGATGAGGAGGGTGTAGTGGACGCTGTGGTTGGTCTTGTCCAGGTCGGGCGGACGCCTCACACCTGAAAACAGGAAGACAGAGAAGAAGAAGACGACGACGTGAGCTTTTCTGACACACACACACACACACACACACACACACACACACACACACACACACACAGATTTTCAGGAGCTAATGTAGGTCAGGCAGCAGCTGGGACACACAGGTTGTGTTTACTATGAGGACGCAGCATGAGACGTGTCTGAACTGAGCGCTTGGCTTCGTCTGTGTCTACTGTTAGACGATCAATATGGCCTTTCTCTCTGCGCCCTGTTCCCTCACCTCAGACTGACGGCGGCCTCGAGCTCCCCGCGCACACACAAATCAGCTCTGAAATGAGTTACAGCTTTAAATATTGATGTGAGCACAGCAGCAGGAACCTGATGTCATTTTCACACACACTCAGGATCAGGCCGAGAGCACCTGCTACGTCCAACCAGCCAAAAATATCAGCTCACTCCAACTGCTCGCCACGTGTGGCGCCCTCGCCAACACACACTCAAATGAGGTTGTCAGATTCTTTCAGAACGAAGCCGAGGGCGCAGTCTGTGCACCAAAAACACTGCCGAGGTAAATCTACCGTGGAAACGTCCTTGTGTGGATGTGACCTCAACACTGTGTTTGTGTAATGGCGTGAAAGGTGACGACGAAAAGAGGAGCGAAAGCTGCCACCTCTCCTAATCAGAGCTCATTTACAAGAGGCTGCCGCCATCTGTGGTGTCACAGGCTCCTCTCTGCCCTTAATGACAGTTTGTGTGAAAGTGAGGAGCGTGATGAAGAAGAGGAGGAGGAGGAGGAGGACGACGACGACACTGAGCGGAGGGACAACATGCACGTGTCCCAAACTCTGCAGCTAATAAAAACTCTACTGAAGAGTGATGCATCTAAATCAGGCCTGATAAGATGTTCAGGATGATGATGATGATGATAAGGAGGAGGATGAGGAGGAGGATTGTGATTGGTGGATCAGTGCAGTAATTAGTTCCAGTGAACCAGACAGATGACTGAGGTCAGACATGGAGCAGTGATACTCAACATACGACCTGAAGGCCAAATCTGGGCCCCGATAGAGAGGCATGTGGCCCCCAACCATTTTCTGATTCACTGTGAAAATAAAGTGATTCACACTGGGATTTTTACTTTTATAAAGATTAAGCTGCTTTTATCCCATCGTACAGAATCTAACCTGACGAGCTGCTGATGCTGTGTCGTACAACTTCAGGCATTCACACACCAACAAGATTTTTTGGACATTTTATCAATGTTAAAGGTTCTTTTTGGGGAGTCTTTCCTTCCCTCATCCCTCATCACTCTATCTGTGGACAGATGTGGTCTGCTGTAAAGCCTTTCAAGGAGGCAGGTGGCCAGCTGCTGTACGGCCGTTTAGGAATGTAGCCATTTTTCTGCCACGGTTCACGTCCTGTAGGTGATATTTTTGTGGGCGTGTTACACCAAAACCTGTTTCCCCCCGGCAATATTTTTGTAAGTGCACCGTTGCTGTGGCACCGCCCAGAACGACTGTGATTGGTTGAAAGAAATACAAGCAGCCGGGGCGTTTTTTTCTCCAATCTTAAAGTGAGAGTCGGCGCAGCGAGACCTTTCTTTTCTTGAGAAAAGTCTGGTGAGCGAGACTAGTCCAAAACAAATCATCAGCATCGAGCTTGTTTATCAAAAAGAGTACCAGGGAAGGATCTAATGGATCTCTGACAGGTCTGAACTCAGCCCCAAATGTCCTCCAATCTTAGAAACACCCTGCGTACATGTGCAGAGCACCTGATGGTGAGACGAGTCCTCATGTGACAGGACGCTAAACGAGTTTCATGTGTGGTACTGACGTGTCAGACGTGTTGTGATGTGTTGACGATCTGAAGAGTTTATCATCTGAGTGGTGGAGTCGGTGTGAAAGTTGGAGGTGGCCGGTGAGCAGGTGTGAAGGCTCACTATGTTTCAGTGCATTCATTACAAAGAGCAGCTCTGCCTCCATTTTCCCCACAGACAGACACACTCTGTAATCTTTCTGGAAATAAAGCTTCCAATTAAAAATACTCCATTTTCAGCTATTTATTCCTCTGATTGCTTCGACTCATGACCACATTAAAAACTCATAAATCATAATTGCAATCCCAGTGGGAGAGGCAATCAGACGTGATGCCGCAGTGAGCCTGTTAATACCTGTTCTTTTCATCTGCCCCTGTTTTATACTGCTCTCATTACACCGGACGCCAATCAGCTCGTATCGGGTTAAAGTTTGTGTCTCTGACTGAACCTCTCAATGTCCCGACGCGCTGAGCTGACGGCCGGCTGTCGTCTGTGAGTATCTGTCATCCTAGTGTCAGCAGTGAGTTCTGCACTTGCAGCTTTTTTTGTGCTGATTCAACATGTTGAATCGACGTCAGAGCTCAACGGTGAATGACATCACTCAGGAAACAGGAAGTTTAGCTCAGAGGAGCGTCAGTGAGTAAAGGAGGAGCTAAAGTCCAGAAGGAGTGAGACCAAACCAACTTGTTCCATCAGGTCAGATTATTTTTCTCTGTAGCAGAAACATTTCCTGATGGTTTGTGTTATTGTTCACTGGCGCACGGTAAATATGCTCTGATTGTGTTGTTCATGTGCTAACTGGCTAACTAGCATCACGACGCTCTTCCTGGCCTGTAGTCTTTGTCCTGCGCCGGGTCTGATACCCGACAGGTACAAAGTAAAAAGATGTGTGGTATAAGTGTAATATTTTGACAGCTCCTTTTTATTTTGAAAGTCAGTGACACAAGTGTAACCTTTGACCCCGTGGTCACATTGACCATGAGGTCAGACATATGACGGGTGACCGGTCAGTTCTGGCTCTGAACATTACAGGTATGGATGCAGGACTCTGCTGTGAGGTGTGTAGATGTGACGCAGCAGTCGCTCTGGTTGCTGCTGGTTCTCTGTTTGGTGTGTCGGGCCTTTCTAACTGTGCTCTGTGCTTGGCGCCCCGCCCCCCTCCCACACTGCTCTGTGAGTCATCACTCCCTCTGGACTCTGACCCCTCCTCCCTGCGGCCTGGTGAGCACTTCCTCCTGGTTGATGCTCCGAGTCAAGTGCTGTGACGGGGGGTGAGACGCACAGCTGAGGTAAACAAACGCAGAGCGTCTCAGCGTCCTGTCACAACATGTTTCATGAGCCGGCCGATGACTCAATCACCGGGTATGTGGGACATATGGTGCCACCGGTCACAGTGAAATTAAAACCCTGTGAATCACAGCGACAGCCTGGCAGCGGCGAGCTGGGCACAGGAGGCGCCGGCCAATTGTACACACCCACCTGGCTTCCTGTGCACGGCTTCACCAGCCTCGGAGATTTAAATGTATTTTTTATTTTAAATCAGTGTGTTTATGGGAGGAAGTCGTCACCTCGAGTCGAGGCGATAATTAACGTTGCTTTGCGCCCGTTTAACAACTTCCCTTCATGTTTACACTGATCGTCACATTTTATTTCTGTGTCAACTCAACATGGTCTCAGCTCAGAGCTTAATATAGAGACACCACGTCTGCCAAAAGGTAAAAGACAGATGGGCCGCATGAGCCAAGGAGAGAGGACGGTGACAGTCAGGGGAGGAAGAAGAGGAGGAAGATGAAGATGAAGGGATGAGTGAATGTGAGTGGACTCAAAGAGACGAGGGAGCAGGAGAGAGGACAGGAAGTGAAGACAGAGATGGAGTCAATGTATGTGTGAAGGGGAGGAGGAGGAGGAGGAGGAGGAGGAGGGAGATGAGACAGACAGACATGTCGGGGTGAGTGACAGACTGTCACTCAGCTGGGCTTGAAGCCTGGTGCTCTGCAGCAGCTGTGATGTGGTTGGAGGAAGAACCGTGGCGTTCCTCCTCAGCGCCGTAGGAGGAGACGCGCTCTGTGGTTATATCCATATTGTTAAAAATAGCCGTGGCGGTGGGTTATGTAAACAGGCGGCGGCAGCTTGTACTAATTGGCAATGGTTTTTCCACAAGGGAAATAAAGTGAAGAGTTTTTTCTCCTGCAGGTGATGAAGAAATTAGAACCAAGTGACAAGTTGTCTTCAGCATGTGAGAAACGGCGTCTTCGTTTTACACACATCTTACGCCATTAACGACGCACAAGCTTCTCCATGACACCAATTACACTCATCTGTGACTCTGCAGTTGTGACTGAGTCTGTTGCTTCTGCTGCACAAACATTAAAGCGTCACAACTAAACTGGAATCCAAATGTTGCCGGGAAGAATCGACGGCGACACTTTCAAGGTCAGATCGGAAATAATTGAAACAACTTTTCCTTTTGCAGCCAACTTTTCTTTTGTATCAGGATTTTCTCAAGGGTGCGATTAAACACTTTGTAACCTGCAGAACAACTTGTGTTCTATTTTGGCGCATTAAGTGAAGACGTTCCAAAATATCCCTAATTAGTTTCTGCTTCTGCAGCTTACAAGTGCATGTAATTGTTCCCTTAATGGCCACTCCATCCCAACGAGAAGCCAACCACACAAAATGGCCCCCGGCTTCACAGGCGAGCGCCCTCCTCCTCCTCCTCCTCTAATGCTGCAGATTTATTTCTTCTCCACTAAAAATAACAATTTAACTCCTGAAAGCCCCCCCTACCCCCCGAGGACCAGATTGGAACAAATGAATTATTTTGCTCTTTGAGAAGCTCCGCCCCGCTCGCTGTCAGCTCCTCTAGTCATCTCACAGCTTTAATACCCTGTGTGTGTGTGTGTGTGTGTGTGTGTGTGTGTGTGCTGACAGACATGCTTAGCAACAGAACATGATGCTGTGTGTCACTGTGTGTGTGTCACTGAGTGAATTCAATCATGTACACTTGTTATTAGGAATCTGCATAATATTCCACCTGAGTGCTCGGTTTAATCTGAGCGTGCTCGGTTTAATCTGAGCGTGCTTGGTTTAATCTGAGCGTGCTTGGTTTAATCTGAGCGTGCTCAGTTTAATCTGAGTGCAGGAGCCCAGGTGAGTCGCTGTAACAGATCCAGTCCAGTTCAGAGTCGAGCTAACGAGCTCTGCATCTCATGACTCTGATTGGATCCAGCTAAATGAGGCGAGCTCACAGGACATAGTGATACCGTGTGGATCACCCACGTCTACACCAGAGTCACAGCTTCCTGTCGCAGAGACCGTTTGGTCTCAGATACTCAAACAGCACACAGTGTTGGTTATTTAAAGGGATGGTTCACATAAATTACAAATAAACATTTTCTCACATCTCTGCTCCTCCAACACCCAAACTCCAACAGAGGGGGCGCCAACGTTCATTAAAGTCCAGTTCAGACCAAAGATTCAACGAAACCGTTTCACAGCATCACTGAGAAAAGTGTCAGCGGTGTGAACTGGCTGGTCTGAGCTCGACTCAAGCCGGCTGATGATGTCACTTGACACTCAGCTGGTCAAATGGCTGGTGGCTGGTTTTCAAGCACGTCACCTGTTTCAACAGCCAATCAGCAACTCAACTCATCTGGACGAGAATCTTTAGTCTGGACTGGACTTTAACATCAGGTCAAAGTTTCCGTCCAGCTGCCATTAACCAGGAGAAGACAAAAGCGTCAGCAGCACGCGTAACGTTACAACAACACTGTACACGCTCACTGACTTATCTTTAGTTTAATAGTTTATCGCTCAGATAAGATCGCACAGCTGCCCAATGGCTGACCTCACAACACATCATCAGCTACAGCAGCTGTAATGTCAGCTGAGCTAATGCTAACGGTTAGTTAGCTGGTTAACGTTACGTGAGTTAACGTGACTGACTGAGCGACTGTTTCACCAGAACACAATGAGACTAAAGAATCAATCTGTCAGACCCGTAAACAGCATGATTTTTATCAGCAGTGAACGACCCCTCATCACCTCACGACGTCATCACGGTCCGTCTGTTATTGATTTAAATGAGAAGCAGCAGAAATTAAAACTTGACCACATTTCAGAGTTTTGTTTTTTATTGTGTTTCCGCCAGAACACTTACAGAATATATTAAACTGTCTGTACAGTCTGACCTGCTGCTGACCTGTTCACTTCTTTTGTCTGTTTGAGGACAACAGTTTTATATATATATTTATAGTGTTTCTCATGTTTTGTCAAAAAAAACAATTTCAATCCACAATTAACCATCGGAGCAAAAATCAGACTTTAAAGGCTAAGTTCGTTTTTTTGACACCTGGACCTTATTTTTAGGAATAAATACGCTCGTAGACTCACCCAGACAATTTTGGTGGAGCTCGGAGCCGTTTTCGAGCAATTTAGAACCATCCGACGGCGTTCTCTCTCATGCCATAGAAGCGGACGGGGCCAGACATCGAAGCCCCTAAATTAGACATTATCTGCTGCGAAACTTGCTCATTTCACCTACATTTTAAAAATGAATGGCCAGTGTTATCACCATGTCAGCTCAACTTCCTTGTTATGGTCATCCGGGGCTTTACAAGGATGGGTAAGTTTTGATGACGTCATAGACGTGCGCCGCAGGAGCGCAGCTGAGTCCCGCCGGCGCTAGGCTAGGCTATACAGCTACACAGCTATTCTTGTGCAACATGACGGAATATTTATCCGATGTAGAAGTGTCTGATGACGACTTTGAGTATGATGGATGCCCGTATCGTTTTGAGCCAGAATACACCGACGAGGAGCTATTTGAAAGGAGGATGCAGAGGGAAAGAGCCGAACAGCTGGCCAGAGAACAAGTGACCACTGCACGTCCACGAATGGGGGCTAACTGGTGGTGTTGTTGTGGACACGCCACAGACAACAGAAGAGGAGATCCTTTGCTGCTCAGAGTGGGACTTGAGACCAGAGGAAACACGTATTGATGCCCCCCAAAATACGTGTCTCACTACACTGGAAGATTTTTCTGCCATGACAAACCGGGCTGTGGTAGAGACTTTTTTTCATGTCCCGAGAGTCAACTGGCAGACGCAGCCGAAGCCAGCAGGACCGAACGGGCAACTTTCGATAGAGTAAGTAGCCCATACAAATGCAAAAAGGGTATATTTTCTATGAGTGTTTGCTTTATAAATAAATAACTTGGGTATGATGTCTTTACTTTGTAGTTATGTATGATCTGGAATGCAGACAGCAGACTCAGGCTATTACACAGAAAAAATAATGTAGAAAAACGGTTGACAGTTTCATAGATATGAGTTTGGCATTTAGGAAATTCAGTTCAGTGTAGTTTCTGGAGCGAAGTGAGCGCTGCAGACCCGGTGACTGACGCTCCTCAGTTCTTCCATAGGAATATTCGGGTCCATTTTCAGGACAACAAGCCAGAGCTTTAGTAACTCCGGGTTTTTCAAAGGAAGCCTGTGGAATGTGAACTTTGTCCAACTAGTCATTTTGTTTGGACAAAGTGGAAAAACGCAATGACGAACCATGTTTGTACCCGTGTAGCTCCTAGCCTAGCGCCGGCTGGACTGAGCTGACATGATGATAACACTGGCCATTAATTTATAAAATGTAGGTGAAATGAGCGAGTTTCGCAGCAGATAATGTCTAATTTAGGGGCTTCGATGTCTGGCCCTGTGCGCTTCTATGGCATGAGAGAAAACGCCGTCGGATGGATCTAAATTGCTCGAAAACGGCTCCGAGCTCCACCAAAATTGTCTGGGTGAGTCTACGAGCGTATTTATTCCTAAAAATAAGGTCCAGGTGTCAAAAAACCGAACTTAGCCTTTAAATTTAAAGAATAAAGATTGTGACTTTTTTTTTTTTTTTTTTTTACATAATTATTGACTGAAATTAAATGTTTTTACTGTGATAACATTTTTAGCTCAGCTCTACTTCCTGCTACAGAAATGGTCCCAGTGAATTATATGAATGAAAGAGGGGAATTTTCCTCCATAAACAGAGTCCAGGTCCCCTTCACAGGATCATCAGGGAGGAGGCAGAGACTCATTTAGATAGAAATATAAAATGTAATTGTGGTGAACCGTCCCTTTAAAGTATCCTCTGATGAACATGTCATGACCTCAGGCAGAGCACATGCAAGTTATTTAACATTCAGTCATCAGTAAAGTAAAATGGTTCCAATGCAAACTTCCATCAGCTGCTGCTGAGAGGACGGTCATGTCAGAGACATGAGGGACATGTCAGAGACATGAAGGACGCACTGGAAGAATCTTTACTTTACCAACAAACTTAAAGAGACAGTCCACACCAAAGTCCTGCTCACAGCTCAGAGGACACTTTTACTGTCCACACTGTCTCTGTCTGACAGCTCCTGTCTGTCTGCTGACGTCCACGTCAGGACGTGAGACCGTCTTTGGAGTGAACTGCTGCTTTAAGAGACGGAGAAACTGCTCACAGGTCACAGGTCACAGTTTCAGCCGTCGGCCGTCAGGTCACGGAGGGTCAGTGAGAGGATTCAACAGAGGAGGCAGGGACAGCTAAAGGGTTAGTCCAACTGAAGACACAACAGAACAAAGAAGACAGGCAGGTGAGACGGGAGCAATCCTCCCCAGAGGTCAGTGAGACAGACTCAAGGGTAAGGGGTCACTGTGAGGGGGGATGTGGTCACTGTGGGCCCCGTGGATCGTCGTAGTGACGCTCTCTGTCCTGATTCAGAGCGCCGACACCGAACGCTCAAACTGCTGACAGTGACGTGCTCGCTGTGTGTGTGTGTGTGTGTGTGTGTGTGTGTGTGTTTTACAGCAAAATGATGTTTGATTAATAACAAGTGTTTCATTTTTCTTTGTCCGCCTCCTCCTCTTCGGGTCAGAGTTGTTTTGATCATGAATTTATTTGTTGTGCATTAACATGAATGGAACAAATAAAAAATACAATCAAATGAAATGTATTTGAGCCTCGTTACAATCCTCCTTCACTAACCTGACTCCTGCTCTGACAGGAGACCAGTGTTCACTTCCTGAAAGACTGTAAAGCCAAACCCTAAACATAACCGTGTGTGTGTGTGTGAGTGTGTGTGTGGGCTAAACATAACCACGTGTGTGTGTGTGTGGGCTAAACATAACCACGTGTGTGTGTGTTGGCTAAACGTAACCACGTGTGTGTCGGCTAAACGTAACCACGTGTGTATGTCGGCTAAACGTAACCACGTGTGTATGTCGGCTAAACGTAACCACGTGTGTGTGTCGGCTAAACGTAACCCCGTGTGTGTGTCGGCTAAACGTAACCACGTGTGTGTGTCGGCTAAACGTAACCACGTGTGTGTGTTGGCTAAACGTAACCACGTGTGTGTGTCGACTAAACGTAACCACGTGTGTGTGTTGGCTAAATGTAACCACGTGTGTGTGTCGACTAAACGTAACCACGTGTGTGTGTTGGCTAAATGTAACCATGTGTGTGTGTGTGTTGGCTAAACGTAACCACGTGTGTGTGTCGGCTAAACGTAACCACGTGTGTGTGTCAACTAAACGTAACCACGTGTGTGTGTTGGCTAAATGTAACCACGTGTGTGTGTGTCGACTAAACATAACCACGTGTGTGTGTGTTGGTTAAACGTAACCACGTGTGTGTGTCGGCTAAACGTAACCACGTGTGTGTGTCGGCTAAACGTAACCACGTGTGCGTGTGTGTTGGCTAAATGTAACCACGTGTGTGTGTTGGCTAAACGTGTCCACGTGTGTGTGTTGGCTAAATGTAACCACGTGTGTGTGTGTTGGCTAAACGTGTCCACGTGTGTGTGTTGGCTAAACGTAACCACGTGTGTGTGTCGGCTAAACGTAACCACGTGTGTGTGTCGGCTAAACGTAACCACGTGTGTGTGTCGACTAAACGTAACCACGTGTGTGTGTTGGCTAAACGTAACCACGTGTGTGTGTCGACTAAACGTAACCATGTGTGTGTGTTGGCTAAATGTAACCATGTGTGTGTGTGTGTTGGCTAAACGTAACCACGTGTGTGTGTCGGCTAAACGTAACCACGTGTGTGTGTTGGCTAAATGTAACTATGTGTGTGTGTCGGCTAAATGTAACCATGTGTGTGTGTGTTGGCTAAATGTAACCATGTGTGTGTGTCGGCTAAATGTAACCGTGTGTGTGTGTTGGCTAAACGTTACCACGTGTGTGTGTTGGCTAAACGTAACCACGTGTGTGTGTCGACTAAACGTAACCACGTGTGTGTGTTGGCTAAATGTAACCACGTGTGTGTGTCGACTAAACGTAACCATGTGTGTGTGTTGGCTAAATGTAACCATGTGTGTGTGTGTGTTGGCTAAACGTAACCACGTGTGTGTGTCGGCTAAATGTAACCACGTGTGTGTGTGTCGACTAAACATAACCACGTGTGTGTGTGTTGGTTAAACGTAACCACGTGTGTGTGTCGGCTAAACGTAACCACGTGTGTGTGTCGGCTAAACGTAACCACGTGTGCGTGTGTGTTGGCTAAATGTAACCACGTGTGTGTGTTGGCTAAACGTGTCCACGTGTGTGTGTTGGCTAAATGTAACCACGTGTGTGTGTGTTGGCTAAACGTGTCCACGTGTGTGTGTTGGCTAAACGTAACCACGTGTGTGTGTCGGCTAAACGTAACCACGTGTGTGTGTCGGCTAAACGTAACCACGTGTGTGTGTCGACTAAACGTAACCACGTGTGTGTGTTGGCTAAACGTAACCACGTGTGTGTGTCGACTAAACGTAACCACGTGTGTGTGTTGGCTAAATGTAACCACGTGTGTGTGTGTGTCGGCTAAACGTAACCACGTGTGTGTGTCGGCTAAACGTAACCACGTGTGTGTGTCAACTAAACGTAACCACGTGTGTGTGTTGGCTAAATGTAACCACGTGTGTGTGTGTCGACTAAACATAACCACGTGTGTGTGTGTTGGTTAAACGTAACCACGTGTGTGTGTCGGCTAAACGTAACCACGTGTGTGTGTCGGCTAAACGTAACCACGTGTGCGTGTGTGTTGGCTAAATGTAACCACGTGTGTGTGTTGGCTAAACGTGTCCACGTGTGTGTGTTGGCTAAATGTAACCACGTGTGTGTGTGTTGGCTAAACGTGTCCACGTGTGTGTGTTGGCTAAACGTAACCACGTGTGTGTGTCGGCTAAACGTAACCACGTGTGTGTGTCGGCTAAACGTAACCACGTGTGTGTGTCGACTAAACGTAACCACGTGTGTGTGTTGGCTAAACGTAACCACGTGTGTCTGTCGGCTAAACGTAACCACGTGTGTGTGTCGGCTAAACGTAACCACGTGTGTGTGTCGACTAAACGTAACCACGTGTGTGTGTTGGCTAAATGTAACCACGTGTGTGTGTCGACTAAACGTAACCATGTGTGTGTGTTGGCTAAATGTAACCATGTGTGTGTGTGTGTTGGCTAAACGTAACCACGTGTGTGTGTCGGCTAAACGTAACCACGTGTGTGTGTTGGCTAAATGTAACTATGTGTGTGTGTCGGCTAAATGTAACCACGTGTGTGTGTGTTGGCTAAATGTAACCATGTGTGTGTGTCGGCTAAATGTAACCGTGTGTGTGTGTTGGCTAAACGTAACCACGTGTGTGTGTTGGCTAAATGTAACCATGTGTGTGTGTCGACTAAACGTAACCACGTGTGTGTGTTGGCTAAATGTAACCACGTGTGTGTGTGTCGACTAAACATAACCACGTGTGTGTGTGTTGGTTAAACGTAACCACGTGTGTGTGTCGGCTAAACGTAACCACGTGTGTGTGACGGCTAAACGTAACCACGTGTGCGTGTGTTGGCTAAATGTAACCACGTGTGTGTGTTGGCTAAACGTGTCCACGTGTGTGTGTTGGCTAAACGTAACCACGTGTGTGTGTCGGCTAAACGTAACCACGTGTGTCTGTCGGCTAAACGTAACCACGTGTGTGTGTCGGCTAAACGTAACCACGTGTGTGTGTCGACTAAACGTAACCAATTGTGTGTGTTGGCTAAATGTAACCACGTGTGTGTGTCGACTAAACGTAACCATGTGTGTGTGTTGGCTAAATGTAACCATGTGTGTGTGTGTGTTGGCTAAACGTAACCACGTGTGTGTGTCGGCTAAACGTAACCACGTGTGTGTGTTGGCTAAATGTAACTATGTGTGTGTGTCGGCTAAATGTAACCATGTGTGTGTGTGTTGGCTAAATGTAACCATGTGTGTGTGTCGGCTAAATGTAACCGTGTGTGTGTGTTGGCTAAACGTAACCACGTGTGTGTGTTGGCTAAACGTAACCACGTGTGTGTGTCGACTAAACGTAACCACGTGTGTGTGTTGGCTAAATGTAACCACGTGTGTGTGTCGACTAAACGTAACCATGTGTGTGTGTTGGCTAAATGTAACCATGTGTGTGTGTGTGTTGGCTAAACGTAACCACGTGTGTGTGTCGGCTAAACGTAACCACGTGTGTGTGTCAACTAAACGTAACCACGTGTGTGTGTTGGCTAAATGTAACCACGTGTGTGTGTGTCGACTAAACATAACCACGTGTGTGTGTGTTGGTTAAACGTAACCACGTGTGTGTGTCGGCTAAACGTAACCACGTGTGTGTGTCGGCTAAACGTAACCACGTGTGCGTGTGTGTTGGCTAAATGTAACCACGTGTGTGTGTTGGCTAAACGTGTCCACGTGTGTGTGTTGGCTAAATGTAACCACGTGTGTGTGTGTTGGCTAAACGTGTCCACGTGTGTGTGTTGGCTAAACGTAACCACGTGTGTGTGTCGGCTAAACGTAACCACGTGTGTGTGTCAACTAAACGTAACCACGTGTGTGTGTTGGCTAAATGTAACCACGTGTGTGTGTGTCGACTAAACATAACCACGTGTGTGTGTGTTGGTTAAACGTAACCACGTGTGTGTGTCGGCTAAACGTAACCACGTGTGTGTGTCGGCTAAACGTAACCACGTGTGCGTGTGTGTTGGCTAAATGTAACCACGTGTGTGTGTTGGCTAAACGTGTCCACGTGTGTGTGTTGGCTAAATGTAACCACGTGTGTGTGTGTTGGCTAAACGTGTCCACGTGTGTGTGTTGGCTAAACGTAACCACGTGTGTGTGTCGGCTAAACGTAACCACGTGTGTGTGTCGGCTAAACGTAACCACGTGTGTGTGTCGACTAAACGTAACCACGTGTGTGTGTTGGCTAAACGTAACCACGTGTGTCTGTCGGCTAAACGTAACCACGTGTGTGTGTCGGCTAAACGTAACCACGTGTGTGTGTCGACTAAACGTAACCACGTGTGTGTGTCGGCTAAATGTAACCACGTGTGTGTGTCGACTAAACGTAACCATGTGTGTGTGTTGGCTAAATGTAACCATGTGTGTGTGTGTGTTGGCTAAACGTAACCACGTGTGTGTGTCGGCTAAACGTAACCACGTGTGTGTGTTGGCTAAATGTAACTATGTGTGTGTGTCGGCTAAATGTAACCATGTGTGTGTGTGTTGGCTAAATGTAACCATGTGTGTGTGTCGGCTAAATGTAACCGTGTGTGTGTGTTGGCTAAACGTAACCACGTGTGTGTGTTGGCTAAATGTAACCATGTGTGTGTGTCGACTAAACGTAACCACGTGTGTGTGTTGGCTAAATGTAACCACGTGTGTGTGTGTCGACTAAACATAACCACGTGTGTGTGTGTTGGTTAAACGTAACCACGTGTGTGTGTCGGCTAAACGTAACCACGTGTGTGTGTCGGCTAAACGTAACCACGTGTGCGTGTGTGTTGGCTAAATGTAACCACGTGTGTGTGTTGGCTAAACGTGTCCACGTGTGTGTGTTGGCTAACAGTCGCGTATGATACTGATGTGAAAGGACATCTTTTCTTGATGGTGTCACTGTGAGTGAGAGAGACTGCAGGAGCTGTGACTTCCTCTCCTTCCTTATCCAGAGCTCCTCTGATTGAAGCAGCAGCGTCACAGTCTGTGGCTAAAATAGATTGCGTTGCTCTTTCTATTACTTCCTGCCCCCCCTCTCCTCAGCTCAGGCCCCTGCTGGTTATTTATTTCTGATGGACTTTTCTCATTTGAGGCTGCAGCCACAGAGACAGTCTGTTTCTGTGTGTCTGTGTGAAGGAAGCTTCTTTCACTGCTGAGGATTTATGGACTTCTGACATGGAGTCTGTGCTGCTGAGCTGAGGACAATAACCGCCTCACGCCGCCTCACGCCACCTCATCCTCCCTGAATCATGGCACAATGAACCGTGTTTTCTTCCTGAACCTGCAGGAACATGTTCTCATCTTCAGGAGACCAGAATAACTTTGTCTCTTTGTTTCTTTACATGATGATCTGAGGCTCATACAGACGTCATACAGACGTCATACAGACGTCATACAGACGTCACGCGGACGTCACGCGGACGTCCTGCAGTGGTCATGGAGCTCTCTGACCCGCATCAACTCCTTCTGGAAGCTGTTGGTGTTCATCAGTATGAACTAACAGTCAGATTAAAAATGTAAGAGCTAATGAGGCTGGAGCTTGTAAAGATAGAGATGTGATTAAACAATGAGGAGCAGGGTGGAGGTGACAAATCATTGTAAGCACTGAGGACGGACTGAGGTTTGTTATTTTGGCTGAGGGGAGGGGCTTACTGATTTATATAGTTGTGTTTTGTATTTATTTTCCAGTCAACTTAAAAAAAAACATGTTTCAGCAATTCAGCGATGTTCTAGAATAAATTTTCTTATTAAAGATTTATTCTAACAGAATCATGCAAACAACCATCTTCTGCGGCGGCCGTCCACACGAGGTCTGTTGTTGACGGGTTAAATGAAATCCTCCGAAGTCGCATCCTGTGACACGTACAAGGTTGAATATTTTGTGTTGACACGTAGCATACGTGTGTGAAATCGCTGAACTGATGAACTTTTGCTGATACATCGTTGGTGTCATATAACTGACTTGTGCTACTCGCCTTATTTGCGCTGCTAAAGTTGCATATTTCACGTCATTCACGCTGCGTCCATCGTGCCGCCCTGTGGAAATTCACATCTAATTGTGTCTTCACATTGTTTTATTTGTGCCTGGTATGAACACATGAGGAGTGAAGAGAGATCAGCTGTTAACACCAACTCTTCCCATGATGTGTGCTGTGATAGATAAAATCCATATGTTTATATTTATTAATGAACTTAGTGGTTACAGGTGTGACGAGAGAGCTGAACGTTGTTTACAGGATTCACAGTGTGTGTGTGTGTGTGTGTGTGTGTGTGTGTGTGTGCGTGTGTGTGTGTGTTGTTGCTCTTGTTTTTCTGTCATGCAGCCATTTAATAAAACTATTTGTACTTTGATGAAGCGCTGAGACGTAAATGTTTCAGGAGGACAGATTCCCTTCACTGTTTTTAAACTTTGTTAAAATAAAGATCAGTTCAAACCCTTGTTGATCTCAGAATATGGACGGAGACGTGAGGGGACGGAGACGCATCAAAGACAGTCTGGATGAGACGCTGCCGTCAGGACTTTACAGACGTTATAAATGTCACACAGAGACAGACAGTCGATGCTTCTTGCTGTACTCTGAATGTTTCAGTATGTAGAAAACATTGAGGGAACATTTGTTCGTGCTGACGAGTTAAATAGAAGATGAGGGACGGCCGTGATGTTTCAGGTTCTTCACTTGATTTGAGGAGTTAATTAGAGCTGGAGAGGTGTTTAAAAAAATCACACGGAGATGTACGGCTGAACATCCCAAGTTCCTCCTCTGACACACTTCACGCCCTCTAGAATCATGTGATGTTCAACTCTTTATCTGAGCCCGCAGTGGAACCAGGAAGTGATGTCATCACACTCACCAAGAGTTCGGATCAAAGAAATCAATCAGCACGAACAGACTGGTTTAACTGGTGAGTTCAGAGTTAGTGAGCTAATGAGGTTATATTTCACCCTGGGAGAACACTGACACGTTTGACCACGACTTCCTGAGTGTTCAGCTGCTTCAGGTCAACTATAAAACTTTTGAAGAAGGAAAAGTCATGACGTCATGACGTCAGCGACGGCATTTGAGCTTAACACGGGAGCCAGAGTTTGGTGTCAGTTCTGTTGAAATCAAATCCCTCCATAACCCATCGTATCTTTTTGTGTCAGCGCTGACTGAAAATCCTTCCAGCAGATTTAAAACACGAAACGTGATGTCAACTGACCAACGGCTGCACAATGAATCGTGAACCTGAGTTCCCACAGTTTAATGTTCATGATCGACTAAAATGTTGACGTTTAAAATGCTCATAGAAAAACTCTGCTGTATATAAGAGCAGTCATGACACTGAGCAACTGAATAATGCCACTGAGAACTAAACTAAAGACGAATGTCTGCTGCAAAACATCACAACGAACTTCTCAAGTGCTTGAACAAACACCACAATCTGTAGGACGATGAACACATGAAACGTTAACGTTACCGTTAATCTCCGTCCTGTTCAAGCGTCAGCTCAGACATTCAGCACGTCACAGTTCAGTGACCACTATAAAAAATATATCTCCATGGAGGACGGACTGAACTGAGGCGAAGAAGAAACATATTTTAAGATTTGTACATCAGCAGGAATTTAGCTCGAGGTGAAAGTGATGTGACTGTTGATTTAAATGTGTAATAAAATATTTTGTCCCTACAAACAATAAGTGATCTCGCTTACATCATCGATCCAACATGGTGATTAACATTTTGCCGTTAATCGAGCAGCCGTACACTGGCGGTTCTTATCGACATGTGGCCGGTTGTTTCCCTGTTAATGATCTCGGCTCTGTCCGACAGTGAGCGAGAGGAAAGAGGTCGACACCAAACTCTGGCTTCAAAGCAAAATCCAAAAGCCGTCACGTGACGTCATCTCCTTTCCTTCGCTGTTTCCTTCCTTGAGCCCTGGATAAAGGACGTTAACTGATGGAGTTGACTCCACCGTCATGTCTGCGTCAGGTGACGCGGCACAGACCTCAGGTGACGCCGTGCAGACGTCAGGTGATGCGGCGCAGACGTGCCTGCTGTTCTTCCAGAGTGAAACATTAGTTGGTGTTAGTGGTCAGTGCGGTTAGAAGTGTACGGTGAGGCGTTCGGGGCCCAGCAGTACAATCCCCTGCAGGTTCACTGAGGACAGGCGTCCCTCCCCCTTACCCTCCATCTCCACACTGATTGGCTCCGAGTCAGGTGACCCTTGTTCCCCCACGGGGGGAGGGCCATCAGGACCTGTACCTCTTTCAGGGTCACCTGCCTCCTTTGGGAATGCTGCCCCCTGATAGGTTGTGCTGGCGCTTGTGGGTGTGGTCTTCCCTGTGGTTGTGACGAAGGGGGGGAGGAGGAGGGGGAGGGGCGACAGAGTGAGTGATTAGTGAAATGTGAATCAGCCGGAGAATCAACTGCAGAGACATGAGGGTGAGTGGAGAGAAAACCGTCACCCGTTAACACAGAGGCAGAGATGACAGTGAGCAACATGATGAGCACACACACAACACAAGTTGGACTTGACATCAGTGACGCCGCAGACAGCGGTCAGTCCGTCCGTCAGTCCGTCTGTTGTCTGTCTGCTGTTATCACTCTCACATATCATAACAGAAATAAATCATTAACACACTTTGTGACTGTTCAAACATCAGAACACAGACTCAGCTGAGGTCAGCTGAGGTCAGGGCTGAGGTCAGGCTGAGGTCAGGCTGAGGTCAGGGGTGAGGTCAGGGGTGAGGTCAGGGCTGAGGTCAGCTGAGGTCAGGGCTGAGGTCAGCTGAGGTCAGGCTGAGGTCAGCTGAGGTCGGGGCTTAGGTCAGCTGAGGTCAGGGCTGAGGTCAGGCTGAGGTCAGCTGAGGTCGGGGCTGAGGTCAGGGCTGAGGTCAGGACTGAGGTCAGGACTGAGGTCAGGGCTGAGGTCAGGGCTGACCTCAGCCCTGAACGACAAGAGGTGCTCAAACTTTTACGTGACACGTGACAATTACTGTAACAATTTCACACCAAAGGACTAATTTCCATGACTTTCCAGGTTTTCCAGGACAGTTGGAAGCCTGCACAGATCCCATGAGGAACCAGCTGTGACACACTGAGTGTAACGGACGTGTCGCCCAGCACTCGTTAATTGATAAAGAACATTGTTGAATCGAGTTGTTTCAAAGTGCAGCGTTTAAATGATGCCTGACGGACTCTCAGTGATGACCTCATCCTGACTTTTCTTTAACCTTGACCTCTGACCCCTGGTCAGACTTGGCTGCAGTGAGTGTTAAACAGAGACTGTTTCCGTTTCCTGAGCCGACTCACAGGAAACTCGTCACCTTGAGACGAAGCAGCGAACGTAATGACGACCACATTTGGAATCATTTCAGACATATGCCAGGCGCCATGCGGTGCGTTCGCTGCCACAGGCCTCGTATTATCAAACAGATTCCTCCCGATGACACGCTCCACATCTTGATTGCATTATTAGCTCCGTGTTGTCCTTGAGGTCCGGCGAGCAGCATGCTGCTATTGGCTTGAGCTCCTGCACTAATAAGCCCGCCGTAACGTTAGCGTGAAGCAGAGCTCACACCTCGTCCTCGCTCCCTCACTGCGAGCCAGTTGACAGCGTTCACTCTGAATGAGGAGCCCCGTCAGTTCGCCATCTGCGCCGGGCAAATTAAAACTGGACACCAGGGGGTGTTTGGCCCTGGCACGGCGGACAATAGCTCCAGGACTTCATTACTCCAGTTTAGAGTGATTGTGTTAGTGTGAGAGTAGCGAGGATCAGATTTCTGTCCATTTTTACTGATGGTGAAGAACAAAGAGGAGCATTTGATTCCCTCCACAGGCAGGTGTTGGATTGTCTGGGAGACGGGGACGTGGAAGAAAGGACTCGTCCTCTCTTTGGTGTGTGTTCGAAGGGGGACGGAGCCCCAGTGTGACAGCAGCTTTGTTTGGCATATGGGCTGTTTCATTGTGTAGAGGAGCTGATAATTGATCTTCAGTGCCGAGACTTAAAAAGCTTTTTGTGTGAATCAGCTCAAAAAAACCACAAACAACAGAAGCAGAATGTGACTGCGTGAAGAGAACTTCAAACAGCGCAGCGAGGCGTTGGGGTGACGGCGGTCCCGCAGGACGCCGCAGACTGAGAGGTGACTCCTCCCGCAGTCGACGGAGACTCTGCGGGGCCGAAGCCTCTGGTTCACACCGCCGCCTCAGAGACACAGGACGGATGCTTCTGCTGAGCAGTAATGGCCGACATCTCTCGGCAGCATGGGCTCATTGCTGTTACTAATCAACCGGCGCCATTAGCTCCCCCGTGTCCTAATTTGTCCGCTGACAAAGGGATGTGACTTTGAGCAAGTCTCACAAACTGGTCCTGAAGCTGAGGCGGAGCTTCAGTTGTGCAGATAAAAGTGACGAGGCCGGCCAACAGCTATCTGATTGAAAAGGACTGCTTTTTAATGTTGGAAAATTGTCTGGACACCACCTCCTTAATCTTATCTGAGGGGCCGCCAGCTCGCCGCTGCTTCTATTTCTATTCTGGCCGTGCCAGGGGCTGCGTGCGGCGGCCAGCAGGGGAGTAATGGGACGTGACAGGGATGATGATCCGTCTTGATACAGGGCATTAGGCCGCTCGTCCAGTGCAGGACCCAATGTTGAAGCTGTCAGACTGGCTGAGGAGGAGGAGGAAGAGGTGGAGAAGGAGGGGGAGAAAGAGGAGAAGTTGATCCACACACAGTGGCGGCGGTGAGAAGGTTCATGTTCAGTGATGAGGAGTCACTGTCACGTTTCACTCAGTGACATCACAACTCAAACAAACAAACAAATCAACAGTCCTGAGGTCAGAGGTCAGTGGTCAGAAATAAAGACATTTCTACTGACCATACGCTGAATCCAGCGCCGTGTTCTGCTTCCGAGTGGTTGCCAGGACGTCTGCAGGAACACAAACAAAGACATGACATCATCAGTGTGTGGTCACGGCGTGTTAAAGATGCAGGACACAGGAAGTGTCAGCTCTGGTTTTAGATCCAGCTCTGTTTCACCTCGCTGTGTTTGATATTTGTAGCTTCATCTGTGACGCGTGCTGCTGACAGAAGGTCACCTGATGATGACCTCACCTGTGCGCTTAGCCTGAAGGTCATTAACACCGCGTCCTGACAGGAAACAACACGGGCGAGTGGCAGAGACTAAATCAGTTCCACTGTATTGTTTTCTATTGGACAGTCCTAGCTGTCCATGAGGAACGTCACACGATACAGCACGCCATTTTGAGATGAATTTTGGAGCAGACATGATGGTGGAGACAAAAGAATAACAGTTCATCACATCAGAGACACATCGAACAGATCTGGAACAACCCACTTTATCTTCTGTTAAACCTCTCTGAGAGGAAACAATGAACATCCTCTTCATCACGAGCTGCTGCGCTGATGAGGGAAAGACTGGGATGTTTGATTTGAGTCTGTCAGATCTACAGTCACCTGTTCCTCCCGTCACATCACACCTGTCTTTAAGGATAAATAAATGTGTCTCACCGTGGCAGGTATCAGGCTGCTGCTGGGAGCCGCTCTCCACATCCTGCTCAAAGCCGCCTCTGAAACAAGACAAAGAGACACGTCAGGACATCTGCATCAGTCCACCTGCACAAACCTCCTCTGGAGTCTCCACAGGAACACTCCTGCTGATGAGGAACAACGTCTGATTGGCTATGTGTGAGGTCACTGCGTCTGTGTGAGGTCACTGTGTCTGTGTGAGGTCACAGTGTCTGTGTGAATCTGTGTGAGGTCACTGCGCCTGTGTGATGTCACTGCGCCTGTGTGAGGTCACTGTGTCTGTGTGAATCTGTGTGAAGTCACTGAGTCTGTGTGAGGTCACTGCGCCTGTGTGAGGTCACAGTGTCTGTGTGAATCTGTGTGAGGTCACTGCATCTGTGTGAGGTCACTGCACCTGTGTGAGGTCACAGTGTCTGTGTGAATCTGTGTGAGGTCACTGCGTCTGTGTGACGTCACTGTGTCTGTGTGAGGTCACTGAGTCTGTGTGAGGTCACTGCGTCTGTGTGAGGTCACTGCGTCTGTGTGAAGTCACAGTGTCTGTGTGAGGTCACTGCGTCTGTGTGAGTTCACTGCGTCTGTGTGAGGTCACTGAGCCTGTGTGAGGTCACAGTGTCTGTGTGAGGTCACAGTGTCTGTGTGAGGTCACAGTGTCTGTGTGAGGTCACTGCGTCTGTGTGAGGTCACTGCGTCTGTGTGAGGTCACTGCATCTGTGTGAGGTCACTGGGTCTGTGTGTGGTCACTGCGTCTGTGTGAGGTCACTGAGTCTGTGTGAGGTCACTGAGTCTGTGTGAAGTCACTGAGTCTGTGTGAGGTCACTGCGTCTGTGTGAGGTCACTGCGTCTGTGTTAAGTCACAGTGTCTGTGTGAGGTCACTGCGTCTGTGTGAGGTCACTGAGCCTGTGTGAGGTCACTGAGCCTGTGTGAGGTCACAGTGTCTGTGTGAGGTCACAGTATCTGTGTGAGGTCACTGCGTCTGTGTGAGGTCACTGCATCTGTGTGAGGTCACTGGGTCTGTGTGTGGTCACTGCGTCTGTGTGAGGTCACTGAGTCTGTGTGAGGTCACTGCGTCTGTGTGAGGTCACTGAGTCTGTGTGAGGTCACAGTGTCTGTGTGAGGTCACAGTGTCTGTGTGAGGTCACAGTATCTGTGTGAGGTCACAGTGTCTGTGTGAAGTCACAGTGTCTGTGTGAGGTCACAGTGTCTGTGTGAGGTCAGTGGGTCTGTGTGAGGTCACTGCGTCTGTGTGAGGTCACTGCATCTGTGTGAGGTCACAGCGTCTGTGTGAGGTCACTGCGTCTGTGTGAGGTCACTGCGTCTGTGTGAGGTCACAGTGTCTGTGTGAGGTCACAGTGTCTGTGTGAGGTCACTGCGTCTGTGTGAGGTCACTGCATCTGTGTGAGGTCACTGCATCTGTGTGTGGTCACTGCGTCTGTGTGAGGTCACTGAGTCTGTGTGAGGTCACTGAGTCTGTGTGAGGTCACTGCGTCTGTGTGAGGTCACTGCGTCTGTGTGAAGTCACAGTGTCTGTGTGAGGTCACTGCGTCTGTGTGAGGTCACTGAGCCTGTGTGAGGTCACAGTGTCTGTGTGAGGTCACAGTGTCTGTGTGAGGTCACAGTGTCTGTGTGAGGTCACAGTGTCTGTGTGAGGTCACAGTGTCTGTGTGAGGTCACAGTGTCTGTGTGAGGTCACTGGGTCTGTGTGAGGTCACTGCGTCTGTGTGAGGTCACTGCATCTGTGTGAGGTCACTGGGTCTGTGTGTGGTCACTGCGTCTGTGTGAGGTCACTGAGTCTGTGTGAAGTCACAGTGTCTGTGTGAGGTCACAGTGTCTGTGTGAGGTCACTGAGTCTGTGTGAGGTCACAGTGTCTGTGTGAGGTCACAGTATCTGTGTGAGGTCACAGTATCTGTGTGAGGTCACTGCGTCTGTGTGAGGTCACTGCGTCTGTGTGAGGTCACAGTATCTGTGTGAGGTCACAGTATCTGTGTGAGGTCACTGCGTCTGTGTGAGGTCACTGAGTCTGTGTGAGGTCACTGCGTCTGTGTGAGGTCACTGCGTCTGTGTGAGGTCACTGTGTCTGTGTGAAGTCACTGAGTCTGTGTGAGGTCACTGCGTCTGTGTGAGGTCACTGCGCCTGTGTGAGGTCACAGTGTCTGTGTGAGGTCACTGAGTCTGTGTGTGGTCACAGTGTCTGTGCGAGGTCACTGAGTCTGTGTGAGGTCACTGCGCCTGTGTGAGGTCACTGTGTCTGTGTGAGGTCACTGAGTCTGTGTGAGGTCACTGCGTCTGTGTGAGGTCACTGCACCTGTGTGGTCACAGTGTCTGTGTGAGGTCACTGAGTCTGTGTGAGGTCACTGCGCCTGTGTGTGGTCACAGTGTCTGTGTGAGGTCACTGAGTCTGTGTGAGGTCACGGCGCCTGTGTGAAGTCACAGTGTCTGTGTGAGGTCACTGCGTTTGTGTGAGGTCACTGCGTCTGTGTGAGGTCACAGTGTCGGTTGTTGGGACGGCGCTCGGACCTGAAGAGAAAATCTGACTCTGCTCCACCTTCCACCTGCCTCGTCCTCACTCAGTAATTTCCTCCGTCCTCAGGATCTGTGCCCCCCCGCCACCTCACAACACTTTGTGCTTCAGCTGGTCAAATTGATACCTGGAGTTTATCTGCTCTGTAATAAATGTCTGACTGTAGCACTGCTGAGTGTCAGAGAAACAACTGAACCTGTCATTTCCCACCAATGTTTCTGCACCTAAACACACATCAGGCGGGCCCCCTCACTGTCTGTTTTTAAAACCCACCTTAAAACCCACTTTTACTCACTGGCTTTTAACCCAGCATGAGACCTCGCTCTGTTTTTATTTATTATATTTTTAATTTTAAATTTTTTTTTGTTTGTTTGTTTGTTATTGTTTTATGACCTCTTATGTACAGCACTTTGTTTCAACTGTGGTTGTCTCCCACAGTCATACACAGGTACATTTCTGCGATCTCTGTCATTTCACCAGCGCTCAGCAGGAACCAGAAAAATACACAAAAGTGTTTCACTTCCTGTTGTCACTGCCCTATAGCTTTGTTTCCTCTGCACAAAGACCCACAAGTTTTTAATGTAACAGGAAACATTACAATCTGCATTCAGTCCGAGGTCACATGACTCCGCAGTCGTCACCTAAACTGCTGCCACATAAATACGACATAATCGAGTCAACAGTGTGCAGCACATGTAACAATCAGGACATGAGACGCAACGAAACAAAAGATAAATAAATAAAAAACATGAAGCCCTAAAACACAAATCATGATATCATCATGATGCAGAGTTCTCCTCCATCTGACTTTGTTTCAACGCTTTATAGACATTAATGAATGTTTAACAGGTTCAGTCTGCAGCCAGTCGCTCTCGGTCTGCTCCCAGAGACAGCAGCTTGTTCTCTGAGACACAGCATGAGATCAGCTCCCATCAGCAGTGATGGAAACACAACACCTGGGTGACCGTGATCTTTTGCAGTGTTTAATAACCTGTGTACACTCACTGATGTACTCACTTTATTATTGTTATTATCATAGGAGCTGTTTGCTTTTGTTGCTGTAATTATTGTCTTTGTTGTTATTATTATTTCATTATTAATATCTTAATACTATCAACATTGTGTTGATTAATTTATTTCACTATGCTTTTGGCTTGTTATGTATAGGCTCATCTCTTGCCTCAACTCAGCACCTTTACTTTTACCAGTGTTATATTTTTTTCTTTCATTTTTTTACTGTATTTTCCAAATGGTGAGAAATCCTTAAATAAATAAGTGGTGTTGGTGTGAGAGGGTGAATCTGATGTAAGAACACAGTGACTACTGACTGAATAGAATTGGTAGATCTGATGCTCAGTATGGATGAGTTTCTCTTTTGTGTAAACTCTGATTAAATAAATGATCACGATGAGTTCAGTGTAAACTAAAGTCTTTTAAATATTTCAATGGGTGTCGTGAACTTCCTGCTGTGAGTGTGAACTCTCCTTCTGAAACTCGTCCACAGTGACGGAGAGACGATCTGATGATCTCTGAGCTGATTCTCCATCTTTCACCTTCCAGTCAATCACAAATCAAACATTCATCCGTTCATCAGCTGAGTAATGAGACTGAGCTGACGCACGGCGGAGCAGTAGGTTTTCTACCTGAGCAGCGACGGCTACAGTCTTCCTACATGTTGAAACGAAGCAAATGAAACAGACACGGACTCGCGTCCTGCACGAGCGTAATGATCCGACAGTCACGCTGAAACACTCTGTAGCACACACGCCCCTCTGCAACAAACCAATTAGTTCCTTATGTAACCTGAACCCTGCAGCTCTCTCACTCACACACACACACACACACATACACACACACACGCACACACAAAGGTGAGACGTTGTACAAACACTTGGTTTTCTTTGTCGAGACAAACAGAAGAAGAAGAAGAAGGGCACTGAACGCAGCCAGAGGCTCAAACAACAGCTCAGAGAGTTAATCAGCCGTCAGACCGCCAGCTTTAAGGACGTGTGTTTGTTAAACCTGCTGAGAGGAGGACGCTTCATGCACACATGCACACACACACACACACACACACACACACACACCTGGAGCACTAAATTACACCTGCTCTAATTCACTACAGACTCCGCCCCTCTGCCTGTACGCTGTCATCCTGAATGTTTCCTGAGGACGGAGGGATGTAATGTGATGTGAGACAGGAGGGGACGATCCAGAAGAAAACAGTCTGAAACAAACACTGACTTTAACTTAAACAAAGAGAGGATGTATTTTACAGCAGTTGGTTTTTGACGTCACACCGTAAATCACAGCAGATTTCTTCAGTATGAATCAGAGTTTTCTGAACGTCTCCATGTGGAACTGGGGACAGACAGCTGATTGTTGAGTCTCATTCTCAGGTCGTCACACACCAAAGACTTTGTCATCAGATCGATCCACCGATCCAAAGAGTCGCTATGACACCACCTGAGAACGAGACTCAACAACCTGAAGCTGTCAGTTTTATTTGACTTCATTAAAATGTTTGTTTCCAACCTTTCTAACGTGAATCCTTCAGCCGGAGCTCTGTCCACCTCTGATCCTTCATCACAGATCAAAGTCTGAAAGCTGTGAGCAGGGATCCTTCCCTCCTCTCCCATCAGTCATTTAACAGCAGGAGGCTCCTCACTGTGAGCTGAGGTGAAACAAAGCTCCTAAAAACAGCTGAGTTATCTAGAAGGATGACAGGTCACCTTTACAACTGGAAAAACATGCCAGAGTAATGGAGCTTCTCAGGTGTTTATGCACATGAGCAAACAGCTGAACGCCACCATCAAGCAGGAAGTGTTTTTATTCTGCTTGACTTTCCAAACACACGGAGCTGCTGTCTGTCACACGTCAACATCTGTCAGACCATTTCCTGTCTGAGTTCATGTCCTGCAGCTGCTGTGACGTTTCTAGCTCCACCTGCTGCTCATCACCTGCTACCGACCGATCATCGCCTGATGGTCTTGCAGCAGCGTTCTGGACTGTTTGTAGTCGATCCAGAGCAGAAACACTCAGCAAGGAGTAAAGTGAATTACTGTAGTCGATACGAGATGAGGATCATCATTTCCAGTCCAGCAGGTGAAACAACAGATCTCAGTTTACTGAGATTATCGGATGGAAAAACAAGATTTGGTCAAGGATCATGTCGACTGATCAAATATGACACTTAAATTAATCAGGTTTGAGTGAGCTGCAGAAGAAAGAGGCCCAATACTTTGTGTAATGAGGGGGAGCAACAACCAGAACCTCCAAGTCATCAGCACTGAGCTGTGAAACATGTACAGAGGTCCAAATTCTAATCACATGAAGGCAGTCAAATAACCTGAGAGGCTCACAGGTTTGAAGAGACGTACAGCTGGATATCATCTGCATATCTGTTTATTATTTGTCCCAATGGCAGCAAATATAGAGAGAATAACTGAGGATCAGGAACTGAGCCCTGTGGGACACCACAGGACAGAGCTAACACAACTGAGTTGTGTTGTTTCTTTCAGTCGTGCACCTCGACTCCTCATTTAAAACCAAACTGTGTCCGTGCTGCTTTGAAAGGTTCAGTCTTCAGGAGCAGATGTGTTCAGGGCCACAAGCGGGAGGGAAGACAGGAAGTGCTGCACAGTGTTGGTTTGGGTCTTTTCAGGGGATTTTATTTGGTAATAACAGAGATATGAAATATTGTCAGTCGTATCCTTTCAGGTGTTTCACCTGCAGACGTAGCTTATCCCCTCCAGGATCCTTTGTCCTTGGTCGTCTTCTGTTTGGGCATCATGCTTCAGCGACAGTGATGATGTCACATGCATTATGGATGACACGTAAACTAAAACAGCCACAAACAGTTTGAGGCCGAGCCGACTAGCCTCACAGTCTTTCACTGTGTGAGACGGAGAGAGGAAGAGGGCTGTGAAACCTCCCTCCTCTCTCTCGTCTGTCCCCTCGGATCGGCCACAAATCAGTCATTAAAATGTATGGCAGCTCTGGATGAGAAAGGACTGCAGGAGAAAAGAGACTGATGGTCCATGAAAGACTGATGTGAAAGAGGAGGAGGAGGAACTGCTTCATCTTTAACTTTGCTCAGGTCTCTTTCACATTGTCCTTCTCTTGTCCCTTTATCATCCCCTCCTCTCCTCTTCTCACTCACACATACAAAGATATTATTTAAATCTTCGGGGCCTCACAGTCGGACTGACCGAGCACAATCGTTTCCTCAACAGAAAAAAACCCAAATGAAAAACAGATGTTCTGCAATCGGACTGAAAACGTTCTCTCCCTTATTCAACCCTCCTTCTTCTGGTTTTCCTTCATTGTCCCTCCTTTTTTTAACATCTCTTTCTGCCTCTGTCCCACTTCTCCTCCGTCACTCCTCCTCCTCTTGTTTAGGATATTTTGGCCCATCTCTCTCTCTGTCGTTCTGCTCCATCGCTTTCTCCGTCCTGGACTCTAAACGCTGACTCATAAATCAAACCTCTGCGAGCGGCTTGGAGCTCGTCGCCAGCATGAAACCACATCGGCACTTCCTCTCTCCCCAACACTGACACATCTTACTGGACTTGTGAGGACGTTGTAGTGACCTCAAACCACATGCCACTTCACCGCCATCTGAACCTCAACCTGCGATTCAAACCCTGAACACTTAAACCTTAAAGTCAAATTAAAAACGTCGTCTCTCCCTGACTCGTTACACACACACACACATCTGTAATAACCCTCTCTTCACATCACCTCCTCACAGCGTCTTTAATGAAGAGCTCAGAGTTCAGCAGGAAGCATCAACAAGTCAAACTAAAGTCTCTTCATGCTCCTTCTGAACTCAATCAATCCTCCGTCTCAACAGGAAGTACATCATCAGATTAACCACTCCCCCTTCAGAAGGACCAGAGGACACATTCAGCACCACTCAAAGGTCTGAAGACAACGAGTCACACAGATTAACAATGTGTGATGTACCTGACAGCTGAACTATGAACCGACCTTTAAAGGAACAGTCCAACATTTTGGGAAATACAGCTGATACAGCCGAAGGAGTGACACATCCATATTACGTGTGTGTGTGTGTGTGTGTGTGTATATGTAGGCTAAACCACACCACGTGTGTGTGTGTGTGTTGGCTGAACCACACCATGTGTGTGTGTGTGTGTATGTTGGCTAAACCACAACACGTGTGTGTGTGTTGGCTAAACGTAACCACGTGTGTGTTGGCTAAACCACACCATGTGTGTGTGTGTTTTCTAAACCACACCACGTGTGTGTGTGTGTTGGCTAAACCACACCACATGTGTGTGTGTGTGTTGGCTAAACGTAACCACGTGTGTGTGTGTGTGTGTGTGTGTTGGCTAAACATAACCACGTGTGTGTATGTGTGTTGGCTAAACCACACCGTGTGTGTGTGTGTGTGTGTTGGCTAACCATAACCACGTGTGTGTGTGCTGCCTAAATGTAACCACGTGTGTGTGTTGGCTAAACGTAACCACGTGTGTGTGTTGGCTAAATGTAACCACGTGTGTGTGTGTTGGCTAAACGTAACCATGTGTGTGTTGGCTAAACGTAACCATGTGTGTGTGTTGGCTAAATGTAACCACGTGTGTGTGTTGGCTAAATGTAACCACGTGTGTGTGTTGGCTAAATGTAACCATGTGTGTGTTTGTGTTGGCTAAACGTAACCACGTGTGTGTGTTGGCTAAACGTAACCATGTGTGTGTTGGCTAAACGTAACCACGTGTGTGTGTTGGCTAAACGTAACCACGTGTGTGTGTTGGGTAAATGTAACCACGTGTGTGTGTTGGCTAAACGTAACCATGTGTGTATGTGTTGGCTAAACGTAACCACGTGTGTGTGTGTTGGCTAAATGTAACCACGTGTGTGTGTTGGCTAAACGTAACCACGTGCGTGTGTTGGCTAAATGTAACCACGTGTGTGTGTTGGCTAAACGTAACCACGTGTGTGTGTTGGCTAAACGTAACCATGTGTGTGTGTTGGCTAAACGTAACCGTGTGTGTGTGTTGGCTAAACGTAACCACGTGTGTGTGTGTTGGCTAAACGTAACCACGTGTGTGTGTGTTGGCTAAATGTAACCACGTGTGCTGAAAACATCAGTTGGCAGTGTTGTACCAACGTAGTGCTTTTACTCTGAAAGAGACTGTATGCAAACTGTACATTTCCTGACGCTAAATGATTGTTATTGGCATGTGATGTCATTGTTATTGGTTATGAAGAGCTGCTGACACACATGTTATATGTCACACTACAGGCCGTCATTATATGTCACGCTTGATCCTAAAATCACACATTGGAGCCACATGATGCCACCGTCATGTGGTTCTGTGTAAATGTGTAAATGTGGTGTCGAGGCGTGACGTCGTCGTGAGACACATCCTGTTGAACAGTATTAAAGTATTAACGTCACCTGGAGGCCTGAGGAGTTTAGTTACTCCTTCATGGAGAGCAGGGTCACTGTGAATAAAAACCTTTCCAGAGCTTCAGCGACACGATCGACCTCTCTGCTGTTCATCCATCTGTTCAGTTTGTTCTCCGTCACTAAAAACCTCCTCACAGCTCTGAAGCTCCACCAGCTGACAGGAACTTCACACTGAAGCATGAATGAGCAGAGAAAAGGCGTATTCGAGTGGATTGAGGAGTCTGAATGGACGCTGTGACTCGAGGTCACCTCTGAAATCTACTCTAACTGCAGTGAATACACCTGCTGTCCTTCATCTGCGCTCAGCTCACACAGGTTGAGTGTCTGATTCGTCAGAGACAGTCAGTGGAGCCTTAGAAACAGTTTCACAGAGAATATTTCTGCTGACAGTCAGACAAGGAGATAAAGAGATGAGGAGATGCTCCTGTGGTAAATATGAACTCCAGTCAGCTGTATGAAGGGAACGAAGTGTGAATATTAGCACCTCTAAACAACTCTGAAATATTTAATATACCTGTTCTTTGAATGGTTCACCTCCAACCTGACCCTATAAACTGTTCTTCATCATCCCCTGCTCCTGTTAACTCTGGAGTCCCCCAGGGTTCAGTTCTCGGCCCTCTCCTGCTCTCATCACACATGCTTCCCCTCGGCTCCATCTTAGAGAAACACCTCGGTCTGTATCTCTGTTTTTACTGATCACCTGACAGAACCTGCTCACAGGAAAACCTCTGTCACTGTCCCAACAACATTAAAAGATGCACAGCAACAAACTTCCTCCAACTAAATGAAACCAAACTGCAGTGATCATGTTCGTTCCTTCAGCTCCATCACCAGCCTGACTGACACGCTCCTGTCTGCTAACCTGCAAAATAACGTGAAAAATCCCGGTGTCTTCTTGGACACACTGAGAAGTTTTATCAGCTCAGAATTTTGGTCAATCTTTTATCTCCTCTGGACCAGGGTTTTTTCAGACCTAATTGCATTGCAGAGTTTTGCACAGCAGTGACCGGATCTTTGCTCTCACACCGCAAAAAAATGTGATGGCACAACAGTCTCCTTCAGTACATTATTCTATGCTGTCTTTTGATTTTCACATTGGCTAGTCATCCTATTTAATTTGTCTTCTGATTAAATCGGAACCGTTGAAACAAGTTGTAGGAAGCCTCTGCAAGTAATTGGTTGCTGGCAGACACTCTGTGCTGCAATAAAATGGTTAATCAGCAGTGCCGTGCAGTGTAGAGCCGATGTGCTGCTGGTTCTGCCGGCCTGAATAGAATATAATGTCTACTGTTGTGTACAGCATTTATAGACTGAGCTGAGTAGTGATGCGCGGGTCGACCCGTAACCCACTTGAGCCGCAAATGGACCTGTGGGTCGGGCAGCAGTGATCAGTCTGTAAATTATATTTTGACATTATTATTATTATGACAATCTATTAATCAGTAATCTATTACTGTCATGGCATCCGAAGGTACTGATGTGTTGAGCAGGTGACAGTCCGCGGTCGTTTTCAAAACACACTTGTGTCACGCACTCCTACTGTTGAAACTTTAAACAATAATTTATTGTACAAAATGGGGGAAACAAACGCTGACAGAAACGGTTCCATAATTCATATTAAATTCAAAAGATAACGAAAAAACAGCTACAAGTTAGAGGGAATAGTGATACAGTGGTAAAACTTGGCATTGATCCACAGCCTCAGACAGATGCGCTCAAGCGTGCCGTGCGCACAAGCTCCGTTGGTAGGTGATACTATATTTTCAATTATTTTCTACATTTTTAACAATGCAATTTAAAAGTTTTGATTTTTATTGATAACCTACATTTACCAACAACAAAAAGACTACATTTGGCACCAAAAAAAAGAGAAAAGAATATTGAATACCAAATTTTCATAACGAATACCTACCCATAGAAACGAATATCCGTGTATTTGGGTACAGCCCTACTGACAACACGATAGGCCAAGTGGCCTGGCCCCTAAAATGGCGAAGTTCCAGGCCTGGTGACGTCACAGTGAAAAGTAACACTGACCTGATTTTAAACATTTAAAGACTTTAGTTGTTTCAGCTGAACTGAGGTTGAGTCTTATTTTAACACAGACCATCACTTCATGCTGTGTCCGCCCTCACAGGAGGCTTTGACTCCGCCCACAGGTGAATAATTCAGATGGATGCGGTGTGTGTGTGTGTGTGTGTGTGTGTGTGTGTCAGACGGGACACGTTGCCCACGTGTCTGACTGGAGATTAGTTATTGATTATCAAGAGTCCTCGGCCCGGCGCTGGAGATATGAAAATGATTGCTTCATGTTATTGACTGAGTTCCAAATGTGTCCGCTGTGACCGCGAGTTAGAGAACTAATAACGTCTGCGCCAAAACAGCACGCCGGCTGAACTCACTAATTAGCAAGAGTGTGTCCAGAGAAAAATTGAGAGCCGCCGCCTCCTGCTGGACGTTCTGATTAGACTTCTGTCCCTCGGAGCTTCGTGACTGGAGACGTCTCTTCTGAACTACTCACATCAGGCAGGAAATTACTGCTCAGCTGGTAATGAGTCTGAAGCACCCTGCACCTCAGGCCACGCCCCCAACCGCTGAGGTCAGGACACGTGTTCTTCCAGGTGACAGCAGGTGACACCTGTTGGTGTGTGTGTGTGTGTGTGTGACTTACTTGATGCCAGGTGAGACGGTGGCACAGCTGCCCGACCTCAGCCAGATACAGTACGGGTCCCGAGAAGACAGACAACTCCTATATGACAGACAGACAGACAGACAGGTCAGTTCAACTAATTTCTTAAGTTCGACTTATTTCCTCTCATTCAGATTTGCAGCAGTGAGGATTTGTTGCTGCTCATTTCTCTGACATTGGTTTGCTGTGTGTGTGTGTGTGTGTGTGTGTGTGAACTTTCACACAGTTTACTGACTGACAGCAGATTGTTTCAGCTGATCAACAACTCCACACACAGAGACATATATTACATAAATGCTGCTGCTGCTGTGCAACATTTATTCTGCATTAATACAAAGACGATTTCTGATGTCCGTCACATTCTTTCAGTTTGTGACTGAATCTCATCTTTATAGTTTTGTATTAATCGAATCTTGGTGTTTTCTTGCTGAGGTTCATGAACGTGGTGACACAGAGATTAACTGTCGGTAAGGTTTGGGCCTCTCCTGGCCTGTCAGAGTGTTTCTTTATTAGCGTGCTGCTTCCTGCGGCTGCTGGAGAAACACACAGCTAATATTGGCACCAGGGCCTGGAGAGAAACTGACGGCGGCTGCAGACAGAGACAGAAAACAGAGAGCCGAGGTAAAAGACAGGTTCCCTGGTGAGCTGAAGGAGGATATGGTGGCTGAAACCTGACCTCCTGGCCAGCGCTGATGAGGCTTACGGGGCCCCTAATCCCAGGATGAGGTGTGCTGGAGCTCCAGTCTCTAGAAAGGATTTGGGGATGTAGTCGGCCCGTGAGCTTAAATAAGACTGGCCCTATCCATTTCTCCCCGTTCCTTCTTTCCCTCCTCTCCGTCGTTCAGAAAAAAAAAAAACTGGTGCTGGCTCTGGGCCAATCAGCTGGATCCTATTTATGACTGAACGCCGCTGAGAGCTTCTCCAGGCCTTTACAACGAGGGGTTAGCATGCTATGGGCCGTATGTATTCCCCGGTGGAGCTGAGGAGAGGTCCTTCCCTCTCTCCCCCGGGTGAGAAAAGGGGGAGACAACATTCCTCACAGCCCCAAAAATAGATCCCAAAGCCTCCGAGCAGCGAGTCCACCAAGTGAAGCTGGAACAACGGCTGACTAAACAAAAGACTGAAGACAAAGAGACGCTCGCTCGCAGCCTCTGCTCACAAACTGTCTGTGAACAAGACATCAGCCTCCTGACGGCGGCAGCAGCCGAACACTGAAGGTTCTGATCTGTCGTGTTTACAGCACACGGTGACCTCTGACCTCTGAGGTCAGGCTGCCATCAGTCAGTGATGATATGAGAAACCAGGTTCCCCAAATCTGAGCAGAGGAACTGATTTCAAGCTGTTTTTCTTCCTCACAACCTTGTACATACATCATCATCGTCATCATCAGGTTTTAACCCTTTGACCTCTGACACAGTCTGCTGCTGCATACGTGACGTCAGTATCTTTAAACGCTTCATGTCCCTAAAGTCTGTCCAACCTGAGCTAAAAGATTCTGTTTGTTAATAAACCACAATAACTGATAAATGTGTTGAAATGATGTCATGAATTAAAAAAAACATTTTATTATCAAATTTGAAAAAATAAACAAACAAAACATTTTGATCCAAAAATGTCTAAATGTAGAAACATGATCAAAATATTTATCATCATTTCAGAAGTTATTTGAACTTTGTGCATAATTTAGTTTTTGAGATAATTTTTATGAGCAGAGTGAAAAGTTGTTTTTATAGTTTCATCTGCAGTAAAAATATTTCCTCAGAACATACTGAGGTATTATTTTTACTTCTTCTTGTCCCTAAAATCTGTACAGCTTGAAAGCTAAAGGGTTTTGGAGGTTAATAAACCAGAATATTTGATATTGAGTACTGAAATTAAAATGTGTGTGATGACATCATCACAGACGTCTGAGCTTTCTGTTGCAAAAAGTAAAAACACTTGAACTATCACAGATTTTAAACTGGATCATGAAGACAACATCCTCCCACAGCAGCCTGCTCTCAGAGTCACAGTTTTACTTAAGTACAGTTTTTAACGATCAAAAGCCTAAAAAGTAATCCAGTACTTTTACTCAAGTATAATTTGATTCTGTAACTTTCAGATGTACTGAAGTAATATTTGACCAGGAGTATCTGAATTCTGACTCAAGTAATAGAGTACTTTGTCCACCGCTGGTTAATCGTCCTCTGTGTCACTGTAACAGCAGAGCGTCTGTTAAACCTCATGCAGCCGCGTGTCCTCGGATCCTCAGTAACAATTGGTGCTATTTAGTTTTACAGGAAAGTTCTGCTGCTGTCCATCTTTAACTCCTGAGTATGAAACTATTGAAGCTGCCTCCTCCTCTTCCTCTTCCTCCTGCAGCTGTGTGAGACACGTGACCAAGTGCACTCAGACATGAAGCTCCGGCAGGAATCTGATCAGAATCAGCTTATACAAATATTCCTGCTGCTGCCAACCACAGAGCCGCACCACGTCTCACCCTGACCTGCCAACGCGGCTCGGAGCTTTCTGAGGAGTCCAGGAACATCACGGCACAACCTTTGCTCTCTGTTCCAGAAACCTCTAACAGCACCAGGAGTGGACACATTTCTGAAATTGGTAGCTGCAGAGAAATTGATCCTCCGTACTGGAGTTACCGGGCAGAGTCGGCACTGTTTTCTTCCCGTCACACAGCCAGGAAGAAACCCTGAACTCACTCAGCACTGAGTGTGGTCTCAGTCTGCACAGAGAGGCCGTCTCAATCTCTGACTTCTGTTTCTGTGAGTCTCAGAAACATTTAACTCTTACTTTTGCTTCTCTAGTTTGGTGGTCCGTCTGCAGGCCGGTCAACATGAACACATGACTGTCACATGTCACAGGACACGTGTGCTCTTTTGGTCCAGCACAAATACATGTCTCCATCATGTGATGGGTTTGTCTCCGTTCAGTCTCATTCTTCACTCTTCCTGAAACAGAGCTGAGTCGTGTGGATTGGCACAGTCACTGATGATTATTATGATTACGACGAATCTACGAGGTGTGGGCGGATCCACGGTGTTACAGTACGACAGGATGTTTAGAAGTCAAATAAATCTTTCTCACACACAGATGTTGTGAGGCTGTACTGTGTGTGGTGCACGTCGAGCTCCACCAGAGGGCAGTCTCTGTCTGTACAGGTGGAACAGGAAGCTGAGCTGACAAACATAGTGACTGTGCGAGGTGGGGATGACGTTACAGTGCTGTAAACGGACAGCTCTCAACATCAGAGAGAAACCGCAGGACAGATTTTCACATCTTAAGGTCCAGACACACCAAGCAGACTTTAGAGAGCTAAAGGTGATGAAGGTCAACTGCTGCGTCGCCTCATGTCGCCATGTCTCTGCCAAACAGTTGCACATAAACAAACCTCAGAGATGATAGCCAGCAGCCAATCAGCTCGTCCGTTCTGCTCCTGCTGAGAGGAAATAAGTCTCCACAGCAGCAGACGGCGGTCGTCTGTATCCATCATTGAAAAAGGGAAACAGGAAGAGCGTCTTGATGCTAGTTAGCCAGTTAGCACATGAACAACACAATCAGAGCATATTTACCGTGCCCCAGTGAACAATAACACAAACCATCAGGAAACGTTTCTGCTACAGAGACCAATGGTCAACCATCGACTTAACGTGTCCGAGTCCTAACTGGCTGAATTCAGAGTTTATTTTGACCAAACCTGAGCTGGTGAGTGTTGAACAGTGAACAACACACCTCACCAGACGAACAAAGACAGTTTGGTGAGTTTGATTTTGTATCTGACAAGTTTGAATAGTTTGTTTCCATGCGGTGAAGAGAGAAAAACTTCAGCTGTGGGTGTGAGGTCATGTTTCTCTGTTGGTATTCGGTAAAGGTCATAGGTGTAAGAACAAACCTTCAGGTCGCACACATGTGGCGTTCACTGCACCCTCAGATTCATTGTTTTCATCACAGACGTGCAGCAGGCGCTCAAACACCAGATGACACTGTCTCAATGTACAAGCCTTTTTCAGGGTGTAACAGCTGCATCCTGAGAGTGCACTGCATGTCATGTGATGAGGACCAACCAATCACAGCCCACAGATGAACTTCCCCTCAGTAAATATCAGTCTGTGACAAATATGGAGGAGAAGTTGATTTAGTTTTACATCTGTCCTACAGATGATATATTAGTCTCAATGCACACACAACAACGACCAGAAGAAGATCAGCTCTGCTCTCAGGATTTCAGAGAAGTGGGCTGTGATCCGGTGCTGGTTATGGTCAGATGCAGCCTGCCTCTGCGCTCTTGAAAGTTGGTACAGAGTAGGGCCCAGCGGCCAACCTTGTGTTTTCCAGGCGGTTAAAGACGCAGCATGTGAACGGGCCTCACACGGTCTGTGAAGGTGAGTCAGCAGCTAAAGTTCATGACTGATATTAAACTGAGAGCTTCAGTCTGACACACACTCACATCACTCTGTCTGTTCATCATGAGCTCCCTCCCAGCCTGAAGGGGGCGCTCTGCTGTTTCCTCACACACACACACACACACACACACACACACACACACACACACACACACACACACACACACACACACACACACGTTCATGCCTAATCACGTCACAGATTTATCATCTAACTGTCCCTGAGCTGCTGAGGTAGAGCTCGGCTCTACAGGTGACTCACTTCTTGCAGGTGCTGTAGTCGGAGCAGCGGCTCAGCGGCACACGGATCACACAGCTGGAGAACGCCACGAACAGGGCGTGATGATCCCGATCCAGCTCCAGACCCAGGACCCTCCTGTCCTCGCCTCGTACGTTACATCTAGGAACACACAGAAACACCAACTGTCACCATCAGACATCTTCCACTTTGTTCCTGTTTGAAATCAGCGCAGCAGACGAGCGGCGCTGTCTGAAAATTATACAGAGCGCCGGCTGTGAATCAACTCTAAGCAGAAAGACTCTTCAAGCTGTACAGCCACAAAACAAAAGAAGACACAGAAGAAGAAAGCATCGCCTGCGGCTGTACAGGGTGATGCAAAGTGTTACAACAGAGCAGAGAGTGGGTGGGCAGGACAGATGAGAGGAGGAGAGGACAGAGACACAAGCATGAAGGAAGCAGAGAGACGGTCTGACTTGTTGGGGTTGTAGACGTCGATATCCTCCAGGAGCTGCGTGCTGAAGGAGGCGTTGGCGCCCTCGGTGCTCGCCAGGATCTTCAGCACATGGCCGTTATCTGAGCCCAGAAACACCACGGTGTAATTCTTATACGGCCCCGCAGACGTGTCCACAGCGATCTGGGTCAACTTGAACCTGCATCAGAGACAGGAAATAGAAACAGACGGACTATAAACACACACGCTGACGTACAATGAACCAATCACAGAGCAGATCTGCTGAGGTCAAGCTGTCGTAATGAGAGGACGTGCTGCTGAGCATCTTCACATTGTTGTTTAGTTGAGTCACAGTCCATTTCCTGTGGTAAACAAAACAACATGTGGGCGAACACTCAGCTCATTGTAGAAAACTTAAGCGTGTGATCAATTTCTTCATCTACCAGCCCACCGTCCTCTTCCTCCAACGCCCACATCCTCTAATCCCTTCATCCGTCCATCTCTGCGTCCGCCCACAGCCTTCAGTCCTCTGGTAGTGTTTGTGAGGCGCTGCGGCTGCACGAGGAGAAGCTCCGCCCTGCTTCATATTCATGCAGCAGCACATAGTCACACCTGGGAGCTGCCCAGTATCACCACAGCCGCCTCCTGCTGGCTCCACTGGAGCGGAGGAGGATTAAGAGCTGAGCTGAAGGGCACCTTGAGTCCACCGACTGTTGACAGAGAGCTGAGCTTTACTCATTCATTTTCCCTGCCTGTGTTTCTCCTCTCCGACCCGCCATCTCAACAAACTTCCTCTGATAAACCTGCTCTTTGACTCTCTACATCCTTCTGTAAAGGACAGCGGCAGTGGCAGCAGCGGCAGCGGCGGCGGCTCGTGTGGCCTCACTTCTCCCTCTGTCCCTCCCAGATGGTCCCTCGGAGGCTGCTGTGTTTACCCACATGGACCTGCCTGGCAGCACGTCCCTGCGATGACTGCGTGATGTGCTCCTGGTTAGATTTCATTTATCTGGCTCCTCTCCTGGGAGACACCGCGCAGATGTGATGTTTCTGCCGCCAGATGTGAAGCGGCGAATGTTACTCCAGCGAGGAGCCACTGCAGCGAGGCTGGCTGTCAGCCCGGCTCTGCTTCAGGAGGCGTGGAGGAGGCTGCTGGGTACCGTCCGTCTGTCTGTCCTTCTGTCTGTCTCTCTGCTGTGTGTGTACATGTTTGAGGTGTTTCTGTTCTGTGGCTCAGAGGAAGAGTGGGTCGTCCACTAATCAGAAGATCAGCGGTTCGATCCCCAGCTCCTCCAGTCTGCATGTTTTTCTGATTCATGGTGCAGCAGCTGGTTTACTGGTTTCCATCAGTGACATCTTGAGGAACAGGTTTGTGATTCTGAAGCACCAGACCTGTTAAAGCTGATTCATGTCTCAGTTTTATATAATAAATAAATATAAGAAAATATTTATGGAGACAAAGAAATCAATCAGTCCATCAATTGATCAGATGATCAACAGGAATTCATTCATTCAAACTCTACAGTGATCAGAGCCTCTGCCTCCACCAGACCTTTATCTGTGCTGTTTCTCTATATTGGTCAGACAGCTGCAGACAGACAGACAGGCAGGCAAATAGACAGGCAGGCAGATAGACAGGCAGACAGGCAGACAGGTATTCATGTCTTCTTTTGGGTTTTGGATGTGAGGACATTTGGACTCTGAGACATTGTGAGACATGTTAAATAAAGTTAAATTATAATTTATTAATGAAGAAAATAATTGATAAAGAAAATTAAAGTTAGTTGTAGCTTTTATATTAAAGAAATGAAGAGTGTGAGAGCTGATTAATTTCATTCTGTGTTGCTTCAGTGTTTTTACTTGATGAAGTGTTGAAGTCATTAATCACAGCTGTCACTGATTCTGTGTCTGAGCGGCAAAGGTTTGTGGGGGATGATGGGCGGGGCTGGCGTCCTCTCAGTCGACTCATTAAAGGTCTGCTGATAAAAGAGAACAGGTGAGCTGTGATGAGTCGTACCTGCTGGTGGTGCGGGTGAAGTAGGGTCTGTCATTGACCGAGGGGACGGACTCGTCCATCAGCGGGTACGACTTGATGAAGGTCAGCGTCTCGTCGGGGAAGGTGGTGGATGACTTGTAGGCGGCGGCTGAGCCCTCGCCAGCGCAGCAGCCCGGCCTGAACAACAGCAGCATAGAAACAAACAGTTAGTGCCCCTGGTTGTATGACTCCACCCACCTGTCATGTCATGTGAGGTCACACTCACGTAACATGACACACAACAAAATCTAATCTCTTCATTGTTGAGTCCACGTGGACGTCTGTGCTGAAATTGAAAAAAAAATCTCTCAAGGTGATCTTGAGATATCGTGTTCAAGAGACGGACATTTGGACAACCTCAAAACATGTTGCCTCCGACAATGACCATCGCCAGCACAGACCCATGACCCCCCCCCCTGGCAGCTGTGAGCAGGAAGGAAACACAGGTGTGTGTTTCTGTTGGAGACAGAACAACACCAGCAGCAGCTGCAGAGACAAGCTGACAGTTTGTTATTTTAAGGCGTTTCTTACCTTGGTTTGGGGACCTGATCCTCAGGAACAGGTGTCCACGCCGTCTCACTGTTCCTCTGCTCTTTGAATTTCCCACTGAAGGCCTTCTCAATGTCATCCATGTAGAAGGCGCACACTGCGGAGCCCGTGATGCTGTCGGAGGAAACACAGAGGAGGCCGACATTAAAACAGAGCCAGGCGAGAGTGGCGTGTTCGACTCTGACACAGCCTCGTGTTTTTAATAAGGAGGACTCAGCAGGAGGAGACGGGCTGACACATGGAGGTGAACCACTTCCTGTCGTTCCTTCTTCTACATGTTTGTGATGCTCTGTTACCTCAGTTTGAATCTGTGTGCAGGACGTCACTGTGCTGCTCCACTGACACACAGTCAATTTATACAAAGCACTTTACAAGGTTTTCACACACACACACACACACACACACACACACACACACACACACACACACACACACACACACACACACACACACACACAGTAACAGTGTCCACCTGAAACAATCTGGGCTGCAGTATTTTACCTACAGACACTGGACATGCGAGGAGGAGGAGCAGAGGATCGAACCACCGACCTTCTGATCAGCTGACAACCCGCTCTGCCTCCTGTTTCCTGTCTCCAAATGTTGGTAAGTGTGCGTCAAAGTTCCTCAGATCAATACTGTTTTTATACATCACAACTTTGGTGTGTGAAGCGGCGTGCGCCTCTTTCAGGCCTCGTTTGGTGCGTATGACGTGTTTATAAATGAGCTCCTGTTCCTGGTTGAAATGTGGGCGGTGCCCTGCAGCCCTGACTGGGAGGAGACACTGACACCAACCTGTTGGCCTGCGTGGTGAAGACACCCAGCACAGCCGGCCGGTGGTTGATCTGCAGCACGTTCGTCAGCGACTGTAAAACATCGAAGTAGAAGAAGGAGTCGCCCGGCACGGAACAGTTCAGCCGCGCTTTGAGGAATGACGTCCAGTAACGTTCCAGCACCCTCGGCGAGCCGCCGTTGTCATTCTTACAAACACGTGCGACTCTGGAGAAAACCACCTGAGGGGACGGAGCGAGCGTGGATTATTACACAAGCATGAGGTCAGAAACCACGAGGCAGACGAACGTCTGATTTCCTCACCTTGCCCAGAGTGGTGTACTCCACCGCGATCTCACTGAAGAAGAAGTACACATAGTTCCCGTACTCGATGGCGTGGAGGAAGTGGGGCTCTGTGGGAGACAGGAAGAAGAGATGTGTGACAAACAGGATGAGCAGCCTGTGAGTAGGTCCAGGAGGGACGAATAATCCGAAGCATGAGGAGCAGCAAACGTACAATCAGAGCGATCATGGTGTTCAAACAGCAGAGCTGCTCCTGGATCAGTGCTCGCTGACACAAACACTCAGCTTGTGCAGGTTACAGAGTCTGAGTCCACAGAGTCTGAGTCCACAGAGTCTGAGTCCACTCAGTGTGAGTCCACTCAGTCTGAGTCCACTCAGTCTGAGTCCACTCAGTGTGAGTCCACTCAGTGTGAATCCACTCAGTCTGAATCCACTCAGTCTGAGTCCACTCAGACTGAGTGGATTCAGACTGAGTGGATTCACACAGTCAGTCAGTCAGTCTGAATCCACTCAGTCTGAGTCCACTCAGTCTGAGCCCACTCAGTGTGAATCCACTCAGTGTGAGTCCACTCAGTGTGAATCCACTCAGTGTGAGTCCACTCAGTGTGAGTCCACTCAGTCTGAATCCACTCAGTGTGAGTCCACTCAGTCTGAATCCACTCAGTCTGAATCCACTCAGTGTGAATCCACTCAGTCTGAATCCACTCAGTGTGAGCCCACTCAGTCTGAATCCACTCAGTCTGAGTCCACTCAGTCTGAATCCACTCAGTGTGAGTCCACTCAGTCTGAATCCACTCAGTCTGAATCCACTCAGTGTGAGCCCACTCAGTGTGAATCCACTCAGTGTGAATCCACTCAGTCTGAGTCCACTCAGTCTGAGTCCTGTCTGATCTCTGCAGCCTCTGACATCATCAGAAAGTCTGTCAGGACTCACAGCAGTGATTCTGATTCTTTAAATATCTGAGCGGCCCTTCTAGAGCCTGCTGGACGCTCACCTCGCAGCCACTTGGAGTCGTACTTGACGGTCCGCAGCACGGGGCTACTTTCTCCCAGACTCCTGTAAATCACTGCGTCGCTCGCCAGGAAGTCGGTCATGGTGGCAGAGTAGAAATCTCCACCTGAGAGATAGAGACATTGTCAGACAACACAGTTCCTCTTTCAGGTGTCTCCTCTGGTCACTTTGATCAGCCTGTGAGGACAGGTGCAGGATCACAGGTGTCACTTTCAATAACAGCCTGAGTCAACTACGAATAAATGTCAGTGGAAAGCTGGCGGCGGCGCTCAGAGCAGCTCGACTTCAACCCCCCCACCCCCTCCTCCCCGACTCGCTCAGACATGTTCACAGAGTATCATCTTCCTCCTCCATCATCATCACAACACCTGACCGCACATCAGAGTCCATATTCTTTACAATGTTTTTGTGTGCCAATATCGTACCGTCACACAGATGCCAAGTATTAACTTTTTATTACATAAATTAATTAAATTAATATGACAAACACAAATTAAACTTCTTGGAGCCTATTAGAGAGATATAATCTGCTGCTTATTCAGTTTCACACAAACATGCTGCTGCTGCGACATTAAAGACTGAAGTGACATGAACAGACTAAAAACTGACAGTTTCCTTTGGAGACTAAATTTACAGCTGATAATAAATCACAATATATTTCATCACAACACTCAGTGTGTTGTATGTGTATAGTATGGCAATAACACTGTATCACATATGTGACACTGTATGACTTGTGTATTGTGATGATATTGTGTCGTGGATCCTCTGGTGAGTCACACTGCCACTGGTTAGTTTTGCAAATGGTTTGTTTTTGGACACATTTTAAACGAGAAGTCGAATAAAGTGATTTTTCAAAATCAGATTTGTGTTTATTTTATTTTCTGATAAAAGTTTCGTCGCACTCGATGTGTCCAAAGATCGTCACATATTATCCAGTGATAATTTCTCTTTCTACAGTTTCTGGCTGATATATTTTCTCATTTTGGCATTTTTAAAGAAGACGTGTCTCCAAACCACCGGCACTTTAAAAATCAGCAGTAAAACAAATACAAAATACAGCATACATTTAAATCTGCATGCTCCTCGCAAAAGCCAAATTAAAAACACATAGATCTCTCCCCAGTGCTTCAATAATTATTTGAGAGTTCAGATGTTCAGTAAAAATGTGACGTTAACTGTGTTTTTATTGAAGCAGCTTAAACCTGTTTGGTCTCTGAAAGACAAGTTCCCTCAGAGACTTTTAAAAAAGCTGGAGGACAAGTCTGAAGACGTCATCAGGTCACTGTGACCCCTGAACACACCAGGTCACTGTGACTCCTGAACACACCAGGTCACTGTGACCCCTGAACACACCAGGTCACTGTGACCCCTGAACACACCAGGTCACTGTGACCCCTGAACATACCAGGTCACTGTGACCCCTGAACATACCAGGGACTGTGACCCCTGAACACACCAGGTCACTGTGACCCCTGAACACATCAAGTCACTGTGACCCCTGAACATACGAGGTCACTGTGACCCCTGAACATACCAGGGACTGTGACCCCTGAACACACCAGGTCACTGTGACCCCTGAACACACCAGGTCACTGTGACCCCTGAACACATCAAGTCACTGTGACCCCTGAACACATCAGGCCACTGTGACCCCTGAACACACCAGGTCACTGTGACCCCTGAACATACCAGGTCACTGTGACCCCTGAACATACCAGGGACTGTGACCCCTGAACACACCAGGTCACTGTGACCCCTGAACACATCAAGTCACTGTGACCCCTGAACATATGAGGTCACTGTGACCCCTGAACATACCAGGGACTGTGACCCCTGAACACACCAATTCACTGTGACCCCTGAACACACCAGGTCACTGTGACCCCTGAACACATCAAGTCACTGTGACCCCTGAACACATCAGGCCACTGTGACCCCTGAACACATCAGGTCACTGTGACCCCTGAACACACCAGGTCACTGTGACCCCTGAACACACCAGGTCACTGTGACCCCTGAACACATCAGGCCACTGTGACCCCTGAACACATCAGGTCACTGTGACCCCTGAACACATCAGGTCACTGTGACCCCTGAACATACCAGGGACTGTGGCCCCTGAACACATCAGGTCACTGTGACCCCTGAACACATCAAGTCACTGTGACCCCTGAACACACCAGGTCACTGTGACCCCTGAACACATCAGGTCACTGTGACCCCTGAACACATCAGGTCACTGTGACCCCTGAACACACCAGGTCACTTTCCTGTGACCCTAATGACCAAGAGGATCAGCTGTGGGAGTCGAACCTGTGACAGGACAGTGTGTATGGCCGCTGGCTCCGTCTGCTCCTCACTCACCTGCAAAGAGGCCGACGTTGGACTGGCGAGACTCGAAGGGACATCGAGCCTGTCCCACCACCTCCTCCCCCTCCTGCTCCAGCGTGGACATCTAGTGGACAGAGGACACAGAGACAGACAAGGTCCTTCATGAGGACATGGACTCAGCTGTGAGGTCACCAACAGAAACACAACACCAGGAAAGCATCACTGTTTACAGCTGTAAACTCACGACATCACCACCACCGCAGAATCAATCAGCTGACTACAGAGAGGTGTGTCTCTGAGAGGAAACACATGCATCATAAAGATGCAGAGTTTTATGTGATGTAATGTGTGATGGGATATATTATGGGATGCATACTATGAGGTGTATATTATGGGATGTATGTGGGTCAGTGTGTGAGTGTGTGTGTTATCTGTCAGCTGCTTCACTCTGACACACTGTGAACAGGACGCCTGCTGTTGCTGCGAGGATCAGATACCACACAAACACACACACACACACGCACACACACACACACACACACACACACACACACACACACACACACACACACACACACACACACACACACACACACACACACACACACACACACACACACACACACACAAAACACTCAGTCACCTCTGAATTTAAAATATGAAACAGACCAGAGGCCTCGATCACATGACCCAACTGACTCACTGATGGAACACACACACATATATATATATATATATACATATATATATATATATACATATATATATATATATATATACATATATATATATATACATATAAATATATATATGTATATATATATATATATATATATATATATATATACACACTGTATTTATACATATCATCCAGTGTCAGTGACCCCAGTGAAGGGAGGAGAGAGTCAGGCTGATGACTTCACTGAGATTATTGTGTTTAACTGAGAAGTAAAGCTGCGTGTTGTCGGCACAGCGTCAGCACTAACAACAGATCAGAAACAACAACATTAATATTTTCTGACAGCAGATATCAAACAGAATCCAGTGACTGAGTCGTATGAAGTATCTGTGAGCGTCTCAGCAGCAGAGAGGAGATAATGTTAGTTTCTCCTCCTCTGTGTCTGCAGTAGTAGCATGAAAGCCAAGAGCGCTCACTCTGCAGCAAAATCTGGGACCAAAACGTCCTCAGAGGAACACTATGCAACACACTGAGTAGGAGAAACACAACTAACTGCTGGACTTGAGGCAGTCTGAGTGGACTGAGGTTTGACTGATGATTTGAGAGGCAGCTCCACATGTTCCAGTGTCAGAACACATGCTGCTGCTGATACGTGGAGAAATATACCTGCTTTATGTTTTTATCACCATATTTTATCTGAGCTGAGATGTTTAGGGTTCATTTACCAAAACAGATATCTCTGCTTTTATTTATTGTCCTTAATCATGTGTTTTGTGTGTGACAGCAGGACGTACCCGGCACACTGCTGTTGGTTGTTTTAATAAGATATCTTAATGTTTTTAAATGTCCATAAATTATAAACTCAAAGAAATATTATCTAATATAATATTTCTTTATAATATATAATATATTATCAAACTGGTGCTTTATTCATTTTAGGAATGTCTCTTATCTGTTTCTGCATATTAACTTTTTATATTCTGTTTTATTTATATATATATTTATGGTGTATACATTAATTTCAATAGTGTCGGTGCAGATTTCCCTCTCGTGGTGCAGCGCTGCTTCTCATCATCATATAATAATAATAATATCCCTCCTCAGTTCAGTGTGTTTCTGCTGACAGACGTGAAACACTGTGACTCTCACTGATGTATGAAACGTGTTCTCTCTCAGTGTCCTGTGTTTGTGTGTGGTTATGACATCATCACTCTGTGGTGCTAATGTGACACCAGTTTGTCACTTCCATTAGCAGCTTCAATAACAGCAGCAGCCCACACGTCTCCCAACAGCTGGATGGGATCTCTTATCTGTAATTGAGGCCAGGAGGCGGCACACGGCACACGGCGGCGCAGCGTCTTACCTTGTAGTTACGGCAGGTGGGGTTGAAGGCGTTGGTGCCGCAGGCGAACAGCGTCTCATCGTTCCGAGGCACCAACACTTTGATGTAGTTGTAACATTCGTCCTGTCAGGTGGAAACAGACTGATGTTACTGTGATGACACAATCAAAGACACACACACACACACACACACACACACACACACACACACACACACACACACACACACACACACACACACACACACACACAGAGCTACAGCCTGATGCTGATTGGCTCCCTGCACAGTGCTGCTTATTACAGCCAGCAGAGAGGAGGAGGAAGAGTAGGGTACTCACGCTGTTTTTCCCTCGCACTGTGCACTTCTCCACATCCTTCGTCTTCCAAGTCAGTTTCTGAAAAAGGAAGAGAGAGCCAACTGTCAGCTCAGACACAAGCTGCTTCGCTCCATCCCATCGTTCAAGAGCCATTACCAGACAGCTGTGATGAAGATCTCATTAACTTCAAGAAACTGAGGCCCAAACAAACAAACAAACAAACAAACAAACAAACAAACAGAGAAATATGGGGACGTCTGCACACTGTATTTCCTCACTGATAATAAACACACACACATTCAAAGGACGTCTGCGTGGCTTCACTCTCTGTGTGACCAGCTCTCACTTAGCCTCAATTAACCTCCAGACCACACACACACACACACACACACACACACACACACACACACACACACACACACACACACACACACACACACGCACACAGGCTGTTATTTAAACTGTATTTGACTGTATTTGGTAACCATGGAAAAAAGAAAAGACTCCTCACATTCACATCTTTTGTCTCTTACTTTTGTTTTTCACTCTGAAGTTTGTCAGCTGCTTGTTTCTGCAACACATTAACATAGCGATCTAAGGTCTAATACTTTGTGGCAGAGAGGTGAAGATTTGATTCTGAATATGACGCAACAATTAAGATGTTAACATTTGTGTGATAATATTAAATGTGAGTCTCAGTTTGAACGGTTTATTCCTCAGGGTCGTCACGCTGAAATTAATTTGAACGGAGCTTCTTCCATGACGAACACAGTTGTATGTTGCACATGCTCAGTAAGTCGACATCAGTGCAGGCTCGCTGTCAGAGGGTTTAATAACTCACTTCCTCTCCTCTCTACGTGGTTTGGGACGGCACTCAAAGGGGCGGAGCTTCTGCGTGAATGTGGAATGATCCCTCAAGAAAACTGAAAGTTACTGTTGGCTGAACAAATGTTTTATTAATATAATTATTTTAAACTCAAAACATTTTGTTGATGAAGTTTGAAAAAGTCTCCTCTTAGAAAATAACTCAAAGAAGTGATTCAACGTCCAGTTACTTTTTTGTTTCAATACTGTAGATAAGCAAATGAACACTATAACTTTTATCGTACACCTTCAAACTGGTGCATCACTGAAACCTAAAGAAGAAGCTGGTTTGGAAAGACCCTAACGTTCCTCTATTAATCCTGATATGAAGAAACTCTGAGTCTGACTCAGCTCGTGTTGACAACATGTTCGGTTGGTTTATCTGAATGATGAAGACATGAGGGACACGAGTTAGTCTGAGCAGCGACTCGTCTGGTGTCTCCTGCACAAAGAAAAAACTTTTCTTCAGACGCTCCGTCTTTATTTTTTTTACATGTTCAGTTTAAATGTTTAAGAGGCTTTGATTCACAGTTTTGATTCCTTTGTTGACACTAAGTCTGCAGGAGATATTTGTTCATTGTTTGATATGAAGATGTGAGATACTTTTAATGAGTCTTTAAATCTCCTTTATTCTTCAGTCTGACCTCGAGTCTGCTGCTGAACTATAGAAATATATCAAATATCAAATAACACTGTTGAATAATGAGATTATTTCTGATTAATGTTAAAGTTTTCTCCTGTTTTCAGTAAAGTGCTGAAACACAACAGATTATTGATTGCCCAAACTAAACATCTCAAACTGCCCTGATGAGTTAATGACAGAGGTTGATCGCAAAGATCTGATGTGCAGTCCTGGTTGAGTCTGAACTGACAGAGGAGATGAACACACACACATTAGGCAGTAAGATCAAGTCTTGTCCTCAGTCTCAGATGGTGATGAAACCACACTGTTGAGCGGACAAACCAAACACTGACTCTAGATAGAGACATTCATGTGTTCATAATCTGCAGCTCCTCCACATGAGCAGCAGTAAAGAAACACTGACAGTGTTTCCTGGTGTAAATGAGCTGGTGTGTGTGTTTCTGAGAGGAAGAGACCTCTGTGGATAGTTCAGATCCTCAACAATCAACACTGAAGGAATTCTGACCAGGAGCAGTTTCATCTGGTTGTAATCTGTAATCCTCCTGAATCTGACACTCTAGACCTTTAAGGTCGTTCCTCTGTTTAATTGTCATATTTAGGGTAATGATCTCTTCCCAAACTATCACAGTCACTGATCGCCATCAGAACAGAGAGAACTTAATTATCCGTCCTATTCTGAGTGGTAAACGACTCTGGCACTCTGCGCTCTGCGTCCATGAAGGGAACATCTTCTCAGCGACTTTGTGAAGATCTGCAGGAGTCAGCGTTATGGAAATGGATCCCGCCCGTCCACGCTCCATTTGGTTTACTAATAATTACTCACTACCACTGAAGCCTGAGAGATCAGTGAACGACGGCTGGGAGCCTGAGTGAAGGGATGGATGTGTGATGAAGAGGAGCAGCTCACTGTGGTGATATGAGTCAGTCAGAAGATGGTCCCAGTCTTTAATAACCCTGCCGTCACACTGCAGGCCGCACAGCTCCGGATAAATGGCTAAAAAAAAACCCATCATATACAAAAATCCAATATCCAACTGCTCACACAACATGAGAGAAAAATAAAGATGGAGGAAAGTTCCCACGTCTGTGTGTCGCAGTCTGCAGCCTCATCAACAGTCTGGATCTCCTGACGTGCAGCCGACGCCTTATCACAGCCAATATCTGTGTTTAGCTCCAATCTAAATACGACCAAACAAAAGTCCAGGCCTCTGAGGGCTTTTTTTTAAAGTGCAATCATGTTTGACAAATGAGATTCAGATAGGAAGGAGCACGCCACTTCAAACGCCACGAGAACTGCGCTGCACCCGTATTGGATATATGTCTGAAGAGAGATTGCTTAATACTTGAATGAAAAGGCTGGCGAGGGAGGAAAGCTAAATAATGAGATTAAAAAAAAGCATTTCCCCTGTAAAAAACACACACACACACACACACGCACACGCACACGCACACACACACACACACACACACACACACACACACACACAGGTTCAGAATAACAAGAACACAACTGCTGTCTGAGTCCTAAACATTAAACTGTCTTTACAAACAGGTTCATACATCACTCTCATATAATCCACAGTATCATTCACACATTATCTACAATATAATCCACAGTATCATCCACACATTATCTATAATATAATCCACAGTATCATCCACACATTATCTATAATATAATCCACAGTATCATCCACACATTATCTACAATATAATCCACAGTATCATCCACACATTATCTACAATATAATCCACAGTATCATCCACACATTATCTACAATATAATCCACAGTATCATCCACACATTATCTATAATATAATCCACAGTATCATCCACACATTATCTACAATATAATCCACAGTATCATCCACACATTATCTACAATATAATCCACAGTATCATTCACACATTATCTACAATATAATCAGCAGTGTTGGACACTAACTGGACACAGAGCCAGTTTAAACATGAGCAGCAGAGGGTCAGTGTGTGTAATTTTAACTCTCACATCGTTGCTATTGATCATGACAGCTCAGAAGGAATTAAACACAGTGTGAATGTCAGAGGAATAATCTGAGCAGGATTTGAGGAAATAACAGATGACGCTCAGATTAGAGAGCAGATGATTCAGACAGGAAGTCGTGTTCAGTAAATACAAACAGATCCATGTTGGAACCAACAGCTGAGTCTCTGCTGTAACAACCAGTGAGGCACCAAAACTGAGGTGATACCTCGAGAAACATTTTGAAATGTAACTGCTTTAAAAGTCTTTTAATTGAATGTATCAAATCATAATTTCCTCTCTGATAGATCTAGACAGACTGATTGGTCGATCACAGATACAGTGTCAGTGTATTTGTTGTCTGATAAACAAGATGAAGTGAAAACTTTTTTTTTTTTTTTTTTTACAGAAGGTAATGCATAAAAAGCAGTTTGGGGTAATTGATAATTATCAAATCACCAATTAATCAACAGTTCCAGTTCACTAATGTCATTTTTAACGATAACTGTTAAAACTTTCGGCCTCTCTCACACGTCTTTGTCACAAGTGTTTGACTGCAACAACCTGTTGTGAGTTTTTGTTTATTTATGAAATGTGTACTTAATACCAACAGGTATATCAAACTTTTTACTGCCTAATATCAATATCAGCTTTTGACTCCGTTAGCTGTTAGCTCCACTGGCTGCTATCAGCTTACGTTAACTAGCTGCTAACAGCTAACGTTTACTAGCTGCTAACAGCTAACGTTTACTAGCTGCTAAAAACTAATGTTAACTAGTTGCTATAAGCTAACGTTAACAAGTTCTCTTCCTGCTGATGTCATCACAGATATGTTGATACTGAGTTAACTGTGTCCTTTTGTCCCAACTTTGTTTGTCCCAGATATGTTTAAATTGTCCCCGGGACAGTGGGACGACATTAGTCTGGAGCTTTTTAGTCTGAGACACAACAGAAGAACATCGACCGCTGACATCAGTGATGTCATCATATCAGCTGATACTGATGTGCAGACTGTCTTACCTGCTGAGGGACGATCTGCTCAGAGGAAGTGTCCAGGTTGATGGCGAACACATGGTCCCTGCAGGAGACAGAGGAGAGACGCCGTTAGATGAGCACAGGTGGGCCACAGGTGTCTGACATTTAAGAATCTTTAAAGTTACAATGTGTAATTTACGTGGTTGTTTATTAGCAAATATCAACGACTGTTTTCATAAATACATATTTACTAAAGTGTAATGCAATTCACATACAAATGGAAGCTTTCTCATAGGCTTAGAATGATTTCTCTATATATACACAGGCTGCCCTCTTGCGTCGCCATATTTGAATACAGTGGCCGAAAGAGATATACGTGCTTCGTCTTTTGCATTTATCTAGAACTTGCCATCACTGGAGACAGAGAAGGTGAAGCTCAGTCCGGGGTGCTTCTGCGTGAACCTGCTTTGCACTTTTATGATTCTGTCGCACTTCAAATGGAGGAGCACACACGTGTTTTGCCCCGTAAGAGGGAAATCACGCCACCAAATAAAAGAAAAGATCAGATAAGCGAGGACGGGACAAAATGCGAGTGAATATCGGCGTTGCTTATTTCAGGTGGAAAAAACTCCAGTGGAAGAACACTCTGGAGACGCATATATTGTAATCGTACCAACCTATATTTGCAGCATTGTGCCGTTACTATCACGTAAAACGTGTTATTTTAGCATTACTGTGCTAATGTTTGCTCGTGTTACCAAAACAATTAGAAATAAAACACTCCTGACATAACGTTATATCTCACAGATAACCTATATGTCACTGCTAAGCTAAAACATATTGTAGCGTCCGCCAGGACGTGTGGAAAGGATGACGCAGTTATTCGGCAAACCACCGTTTATTACTGAACAGTACAGGTTACTGTTGGCCGTTACTACGCAAAAACAACCAACAAACAAGAACTTAGCTGTAACTCCAACTGTGCACTCCTGCTCTCTCCTCCAGCTCGCTCATACACACACCAGCACGCACACTCACACAGCTCTCATCCCCGTTACACTCGCACCCCGCCCCCCTACTTATACTCATTCAAGCCCAAACATGCCATTGACTCACAGAACATTGACATTGTAACAGAACATTTACTGCAGGGTCGCTACAATATCGCAACATGGTTTAGATTCCTAAATAAATATTCACCTCATCGCTGGATCGGCCTACTCCTGAAAAACTTGCAAAACCCATGGATGATGGCATGTCTGTCTGCGCAAGGCTTTCTGTCCTACGAGGCCACCGTCACTTACACAACGGGACGGGTGAGCGAGTAAGCGTGAGTGAGCCCTGCAATCTAGAATTTGACCGCTGATGTGACTGTTACTCACCATTTTTACACACTCAGGCTTTAACCACATTTAAGTCTGATTAATAGACCATTATCTTCTTTTATTAAGCGTTACAGGTCAGTATGAAGGTCAGTGTGAAGGTCAGTATGGAGGTCAGTATGGAAGTCAGTGTGAAGGTCAGTGTGAAGGTCAGTATGGAGGTCAGTGTGAACGTCAGTGTGAGGGTCAGTGTGAGGGTCAGTATGAAGGTCAGTGTGAGGGTCAGTATGAAGGTCAGTGTGAAGGTCAGTATGAAGGTCAGTATGAAGGTCAGTGTGAAGGTCAGTGTGAAGGTCAGTATGGAGGTCAGTATGGAAGTCAGTGTGAAGGTCAGTGTGAAGGTCAGTGTGAAGGTCAGTATGGAGGTCAGTGTGAACGTCAGTGTGAGGGTCAGTGTGAGGGTCAGTATGAAGGTCAGTGTGAGGGTCAGTATGAAGGTCAGTGTGAAGGTCAGTATGAAGGTCAGTGTGAAGGTCAGTGTGAGGGTCAGTGTGAGGGTCAGTATGAAGGTCAGTGTGAAGGTCAGTGTGAAGGTCAGTATGGAGGTCAGTATGAAGGTCAGTGTGAAGGTCAGTGTGAAGGTCAGTATGGAGGTCAGTATGGAGGTCAGTGTGAAGGTCAGTATGGAGGTCAGTGTGAAGGTCAGTATGGAGGTCAGTGTGAAGGTCAGTATGGAGGTCAGTATGAAGGTCAGTATGGAGGTCAGTGTGAAGGTCAGTATGGAGGTCAGTATGAAGGTCAGTATGGAGGTCAGTGTGAAGGTCAGTGTGAAGGTCAGTATGGAGGTCAGTGTGAAGGTCAGTGTGAAGGTCACTACATGTTCCTCTACAGAGGCTGGTTTATACAGAAGTAATAAAGCGAGGCAGGTGGAGCTTCACTGTGCCAACAGGTGAGGCAGGTGTTTTAGGTTCAGAGGAAGGTTTAAAGTTTTATAACATCAGAAACAGGTTTGACTCATTTTGACAAAAACAAATGAAAAGACAGTTAAATGAAACACAGGTGGCACGGTGGTGCAGTGGTTAGCATCATTGCCTCACAATAGGAGGGTTCCTGAACCTGGGTGAACACCGACCTCTCACCCAATGACAGCTTGGATAGGCTCCACCCCCACTATTTACGTTGATTATTTTGTTTATTTGTTTACTTCCCTTGATGACATCACATTTGTATCTGGTCATTTTACTTCCTGGGGTTCAGATTCTTTCTGAGGTCACAGAGGTTTCTTAAATCTCACCTGCACCTCTTCTTCTTCTGCTGCTGTTTTATTTCTGTTGTTTAGTGGAAACGAACCTTAAATACGATTTAATGACTTTTAAGACCTGATGTTTATGAAACTGAATCCGGCACATGTTGAGACTTGAGAAGGACCTGCAGACATCATCATGTTGTATCATCAACAACCCTCTGATCAGAACATGTGAGCAGCAGCAGCAGCTCCATCAGCACTGATGTAAGCTGATGCTCAGCAGAGGGAGGAGGAGGATCAACATGCTGACTTCTCAACTGCAGAGAAAGTTTCAACCATCAGCACTGCTGTATGAATCAGTGTGTGAAGTGAGCCGTGCTCTTTGTTGTGTGCAGCTGTGGAAAATATGAAGTCCATTTAGGTACATTAAGAATCACGGTACCTTCTCAAGTTCTTGGCAGCCGGAGTGCTGCAGTTTGAGACACCGCCAAAAATACTAAGGCATCATTTATTCAACCCAGAGGGGGACAGGTGGGGGAGGAGCCACCTCGTCCTCTTTAGATTATTAACCTTCCACATCTCCATGGAGATGGAGCACCGTGCGGTTCAACTCAGAAACTTTAATGTTCTGACAAACATGTTAAGTTTCAAACTGTTCTCATTCTCATCACAAAATGGCCCCGTGCAGGACACACAGGGCGTCATATGGAAACATGACAGTCCACTGAGGAAACAGCGATCACTGATGAGCTGTAGTAAGTTTGGTGTGAAGCTGCTGTTTGGAAGACGTCACAGAACAGTCAGACTTTATTGTTGGGGAGGTTTTTTGTATTAAACTCAGTCTTCAAGGTCTCGTCTGTCACACACACAAAGCTTTCTCAGTAAAATCTGTCCTCATGTTTCTATCACAGTCTCCTTGTTGCAGTCTGTGAATGTGGTTTATTGTTTTACAGTCTTTTCTGTTGATGATGTTTCTGCCTAATATTTTTACCTCCCTGCTCTGCTGTTGTCCATTTTGTCCATTGTTTTGTCCCTGACGTCCGTCCAGCAGCTGATCTGCCTCCTGTCCTGCTCTCAGTGGAAACAAACTGATTTAATGCTTCATTGAGTCTCCTGGTTTAATTAAATTGAAACAAACGAGTCCACTGGTTTTAATAACACAGATACTGCTGATGAAGAACTCAGAGGAGAAAGTTTTGGGCTCTGGTAACTCCTCATCATCAGTTTTCACACTAACAGACTAACAACTAAAGACTATCATCCCAAGACTCATCAGGAAAGAAAATGTTTCCACCAGAGCCTCTGCCACTGTGATCAGATATGTTCACATGATCAGATGTGTTCACCTGATCAGATGTGTGTTCACCTGATCAGATGTGTGTTCACCTGATCAGATGTGTTCACATGATCAGATGTGTGTTCACATGATCAGATGTGTTCACATGATCAGATGTGTTCACCTGATCAGATGTGTGTTCACATGATCAGATGTGTTCACATGATCAAATGTGTTCACATGATCGGATGTGTGTTCACATGATCAGATGTGTTCACATGATCAGATGTGTTCACCTGATCAGATGTGTTCACATGATCAGATGTGTTCACATGATCAAATGTGTTCACATGATCAGATGTGTGTTCACATGATCAGATGTGTTCACATGATCAGATGTGTTCACATGATCAAATGTGTTCACATGATCAGATGTGTGTTCACATGATCAGATGTGTTCACATGATCAGATGTGTTCACATGATCAAATGTGTTCACATGATCAGATGTGTGTTCACCTGATCAGATGTGTGTTCACCTGATCAGATGTGTTCACATGATCAGATGTGTGTTCACATGATCAGATGTGTTCACATGATCAGATGTGTTCACCTGATCAGATGTGTGTTCACATGATCAGATGTGTTCACATGATCAAATGTGTTCACATGATCAGATGTGTGTTCACATGATCAGATGTGTTCACATGATCAGATGTGTTCACCTGATCAGATGTGTTCACATGATCAGATGTGTTCACATGATCAAATGTGTTCACATGATCAGATGTGTGTTCACATGATCAGATGTGTTCACATGATCAGATGTGTTCACATGATCAAATGTGTTCACATGATCAGATGTGTGTTCACATGATCAGATGTGTTCACATGATCAAATGTGTTCACATGATCAGATGTGTGTTCACATGATCAAATGTGTTCACATGATCAGATGTGTGTTCACCTGATCAGATGTGTGTTCACATGATCAGATGTGTTCACCTGATCAGATGTGTGTTCACATGATCAGATGTGTTCACATGATCAGATGTGTGTTCACCTGATCAGATGTGTGTTCACATGATCAGATGTGTGTTCACCTGATCAGATGTGTGTTCACATGATCAGATGTGTGTTCACATGATCAGATGTGTTCACATGATCAGATGTGTTCACATGATCAGATGTGCAGACAGAAGCTAACATGCAGTCTGTACGTAAGGACTGACTTTAGGGATTAAAGCTCTGAGATTCTTTACATGAAGAGTTCATCGGTAGATATCTGCACTTAATGTTCACCATAAACTATATAGATGACACAGTTATTGATTATGTTAAGACTCTGGAGATGGTGGACCTGTTGAGTCTCACAAAGTTCAACAATTAGCTGCAGAGCTGCTGCTGTCACACTGTCGACATCTCAGTTTGGGTAAAAATCCTGAGTTGATCTGAGCTCCTGTAAAACTGTTGTGTGTGTTTCACCTGCAGATAATTGATGCACAAACATGTCAGTGAAAACATGGATGCTTCACACACAGAAGATCTATACAATCAGCACAGTGTCAAAATAGAGTCACCTATTCAGTATCTGACCAAATGTCTCCCCTTCTGTTCCTGAGATATGACGTTAAAACATGATGATGTCACAGTCAAGCTGACCTTTGACCTTTGACCTTCATGGTATGAATTCTTCAGTTATGGACAAAAACATGTTTTGGGAGGTCACACTGACCTTCGACCTTTGACCACAAAAGTCAAATCAGTTTATTCTTAAGTCTAAGTGGACATTTCTGCCAAATATAAAGAAATTCCTTCGAGGTGTTCTTCAGATATCGTGTTCATGAGAACAGGACAGACAGACAGCTGAACACACGACACCTCGACTATCAGCAGTGTGAAGGAACAAACACACAGACAGCAGGTGATGATTCTGTCGCTGAACGTATTGTGTGAACACATGAAGTTTACTTGATTTGATGTATTAGTTTGACTCGGTCCATGTCTATTTTCATCTTTATGTTTCTGTCTGCTGTTGTTCAGGAATCTTCTTCATGTGTTTTCTGTTGTTTTTTTTGTTTTGTTGTTGGAAAATTTGAGATTCAACAAACTTCATGTCATAAATGTGGAAACATGAACTAAACATTTCTGAACGCTCCATCAGTGATTCAAACTCTGTACATTACTCAGTATTTGAGATATGTTTGTTTTTATGAGCAGAGTAAAAAGGTGTTGTTGTAGAACATGTGGGGCGATAGCATGCAGTCTGACACCACAAACAACGTGGTGCAATGATGTCATTACAGACATACAACATGATGACAGTGAAGTCAGAAGCTTTCTGCTGCAAAAACAATCAGTGCTGCAGCTAGTTTTGATTTCAGGCTGATGTTTCGATCTCCTGCGTCTGTTTTTAAAGGGTTAAATCAGCAGATGAGCGTGGTGACTGACCGGGCAGCAATGTAGAGCATGTGGTTGATCCTCAGCATCCTCTGGAAGTCCAGGCCCAGGCGCACGGTGTCATTGTCCGACATGAGTCCCTGGAAGCTGGGGTGGAGGTAGGAGGCTGCGGTGAGGACACGGAGAGAAGAAGAAAGTGTTTAAGTTAAAATAGCTGCTGATGTCTGATACCATCTCAGCAGAAGGTTAACAACATGACACTAACACATGACGTCACTCTGAGGTTTCATTAAATCCATCAAAGAAAGACAGAGCTCAGACCTGACTGACCTTTGACCCAGACAAACATGTAACCTTCGTCTGCCGGTGTGTTCCTAAACAGCTCCGTTCGTCAGGATCAGATATGTGAAGAGATAACAGCTCCACATTCCTCCCAACTAATCAGCAGCAGAGAAAAACTCGACACCTCTGCAGTTTAAGAAACTAAACTGAGTTTACAGTTTGTCTCATTGTGGTGAAACCCGGCGGTCTCTGTATGCTAATGAGCGCTCGTGTAGGCGGACAAACGGCGAAGGAAAAAATAACATCCAAAGTTGCAAATGAGTTGCTGGAGTCAACCAAGTCAGTCTGATTTAAATGATCAGCTCCTCACGGACACGTCTGGGGACGCAGCCAAGACAGGAAACAAGTCAGAACCTTCTCGCTGTCTGTGAGGTCACTAAAGGTCAAGGTAGTGACATCATCAGAGCTATTTAAGCCCTTCGACCTGAAAAACCTTCAGTTACAGATGATGGTTCTGACACAGTTAACACATCGCTATCATCAGTGACCCTGAAAGGATGAAAACAGGAAGTTGTTTTATTGAACAAACGCTGTATTCAAATGACACTAAACCATTTTTAAAAACAGACACATGTGTAAGAATTAGGACTGTCAGCGTTAACATGTTAGTCACATGTGATCTAAACGTGTTTTTCTCTTTAAATCATGAGCTGTTTTGTCCCTTCGATGCACCCTTACTTGTAGTCCAGCCACAGCAGCAGCTTCCTGCTTCCTGCTGCAGCAGTGATGTAAAATAAGACACGACTGATCTTCTGAACGTCTTCACTTCACAGACCCTCAGATACGTCAGCTGACGAGTCATCAGTCGATCAGCTGCAGCTCGTCTCAAACTGAGCTCAAATATCAGGAACTCAGGATCAAACTAAATCTAACAGGTTCACTGCAGACCCTGACTGTGTGATTTATCCTGACTTCATATGAGGAAAGGAAAATCAACTACCTGCTAGGCTAATTTATACAGTGTGAAAGGCCATAGGCCTGTGCTAATAATGTTAGCATGTTGTATTTGTGGGGAGACGTTTAAGACCGCTGTTGTGTCAGTGACTTATAGTGAAGCTGATTTGTATTCTTATGTTTGAAATTGTGTTTTGCTGATGTGAAAGAAAGACATCTAAAAATTCAGATTATAAAGTCAATTATTTTGGATTCATTTGATCCCAATCAAGGGGGGCTTAACCTCATTAATCTGGACTTCAAAAATGTTTTTAAATGCAAATAATGGAATTTCAAAGATGTGATTAAAAACATGATTAATGTCAGAGAGGCCTCTGGCTCACTGAGCATCCACCTTTCAGAGACTGAGTCCTTTGCAGCGAGTCCCCAAATAATTAAATTAAATGAATAATTCTTTATTTTCTTTGGTATTTCTGTCCTGTACATTTATGTGATGATGATTCTGTATGTTGGTGTTATTTAATGACACGTCTCTATTTGATCATGTGATGATAAGGCAGCTAGTTTAGGAACATGTTTACCGTGCCTTAGGGCCCGTCATGATAGTGTGCACTGGGGCCTGTTGTAACGGCCGTACATCTCTGTGTGGTCTGATGTACGTCAGTGTTCATACCTCAGTATGTGTTTTGCAATATTGGGCTCACTCTGGGTTCACGTCTTTAAATAACAGAGTGACAGTCATTCGGAAGACGGACAGGTCTCAAACGTTCCATTAAGAAGTTTCCTCCAGGCAGAAATAAAACTGACACCAGACAGTCTCCACATCACACAGACTTCCTCTGCTTTTACCAAGTCTGGATCAGTAGAGTACTGTATTAAGTGCCCTCCAGCGTCCCATCTGACCCGGCTGCGGCTGAATTAGCAATCCCCGCTAGAAACACACCACAGTCTGAAATGAGTGTGTCTGCAGGGAGCAGTGTGTTCCTCTAACCGCTCTCACATCCACTCTCTTAAAAGATTTAAACGCCTAATGTGTGGCTGAGCGCCGCCGGACCTCAGACTCCCAGAGGCCCCCCCCCCCCCCCCTTAGGGCACCGTCAGCCACAGGGGGCGCCACAAACAGGAAGAAAAAAAATCTAAATGTTTCTCTTTTATTATTTTTTACTAATGCTATTATTCATAAATACGACACGAGGCCACAACAACATAACGACACAGCAAATCAGCTCTTTGAAGGTGAAATGTGTCGACGTTTTCACAGGAATATAAAACAGATATTAGAGATAAATTATGACGCATCATCTATAGTAAAAAGACCTTTTCTTTATTTTAAAGATGTTTTTTCATGTGACAGAAGGTTCTGTTAAAGGTCGTTACACTTTTGTATTACTGAATTTGTGCTCATTCAAAGGTGTGAGGTGTAACGAAGGACTGGATTCATTTATTCTTTTATAGAGTGCCAAAGTCACGCCCCTTCCGGTAGAGCTCAAGGGACCTTAGATCGGAAAAAATATGAATGGCCGTGAATGGGGAGAGCAATATTATCTTTTGTTCCCGTTTGAGTTGCGACATGAAATCTAAATATGTTGTTAATGAATTTAAAACATCAACTTTAAGGACAAGAAAGTCATACTTTGTGGTAAAACTGTTGAGATATAAGCTTTTTAATTAGAAAGACTCAGTACACAGGAGGAGGTCGTGTATGTGACGTCATAGCTTTCGCTCACTTCCTGCAGCTCGGCCTCCGCGCTGAAATTCCACTGTTTTATGATTAATCGATTTATGATTGAAGATGTCTGTGTGTTTTGTGCCAGGTTACAGTCACTGCAAGCCGCAGGAAGTGAGCGAAAGCTATGACGTCACATACGCGACCGCCTCCTGTGTAGTTTTTTAATTACGTTTTTTCAAAAGCTTATATCTCAACAGTTTTACCACAAAGTATGACTTTCTTGACCTTAAAATGTATGTTTTAAATTCATTAACGACATATTTGGATTTCATGTCACAACTCAAACGGGACCAAAAGATAACATTGCTCTCCTCATTCACTGCCATTCATATTTTTTCCGATCTAAGGTCCCATGAGCTTCACCGGAAGGGGCGTGACTTCGGCACTCTATAGGGTATATTTCTGTGTTTCCATGGAAACAAAAGAAAAACACTGATATAAAAGCATTGGTATCAGCTGTTGGCCAAACTGACATTTTAAAAAATTGGTATCAGTCTTGGTAAAGAATTTAAAAATTGGTGCGTATTTAGTTCAATCAGAAAATTAATTTGTACATTTTATTATTATTTTCTCCCAGGACACTAAACGTCCTCAGACCGCCCTGCCTTTCAGACTTTTAAAGGATCTGCAGGAATCCTGTACTTCCTGTAGTTTGGGTGAGATGGAAGATTATTCCAGGAGCATCTGAGCATTGGTGTCAGTGGAAACTTTCCTGTCATGATTTAAATCAAAAGTTGATCATATACTTTATAACTTTGCCCTCCATGTCCCGCAGTTTGACATCAATCATCAGAAGGAGGTTTATGAAGCATGATCCTGCCGAGGATTAAACTCTGAGATCAAACAGCTTCTTCTCCTCTCACCATAATAATATCTTTACTTTAAAAAGACGCAGAGCCGGCCGCCGTCTCCACAGGAAGTGACTAAGGCATGATTTTATATGAAGTACTACCCTTCATAATGGACGGTGTCTCTGGGAGCTGTGCAGGACCTTGTGCCACGCTGTCACCTGCTGGAAGCACAGGTGATAAATGGCTCTCATTACACCTGGGACGCAGCTCCACATATAGAACTATTAGCACAGCTATTTCTGCTAATGGCTGCGTTGCTCTCCTCCAGATAGATCAATTACAGTGTGTGGGCCGTGGTCTCAGCCACCTCTCAAATCAATTATGGGCCATTACGTTCAGGAGCCAGGACCTGTTCTGTGGACCTCCCAGTGATCGGGGCCACTGATGGGCCCCTGGAGGGACGGACGATGAAGCAGTGTGTCACACATGTCCGAGATCCTCCTCTGTCAAACTCTGATCTCTACGGCTGGACTGTCTGAAGCTGATATGAACTGTATGAAGCTGATATGAACTGTCTGAAGCTGGTGAACTGTCTGAAGCTGATATGAACTGTCTGAAGCTGGTGAACTCTATGAAGCTGATATGAACTGTCTGAAGCTGGTGAACTGTCTGAAGCTGATATGAACTGTCTGAAGCTGGTGAACTGTCTGAAGCTGGTGAACTGTCTGAAGCTGATATGAACTGTCTGAAGCTGAGGAACTGTCTGAAGCTGATGAACTGTCTGAAGCTGATATGAACTGTATGAAGCTGAGGAACTGTCTGAAGCTGATGAACTGTCTGAAGCTGATATGAACTGTCTGAAGCTGATATGAACTGTCTGAAGCTGAGGAACTGTCTGAAGCTGGTGAACTGTCTGAAGCTCATATGGACTGTCTGAAGCTGATATGAACTGTCTGAAGCTGGTGAACTGTCTGAAGCTGATATGAACTGTATGAAGCTGAGGAACTGTCTGAAGCTGATGAACTGTCTGAAGCTGATATGAACTGTCTGAAGCTGATATGAACTGTCTGAAGCTGATATGAACTGTCTGAAGCTGGTGAACTGTCTGAAGCTCATATGAACTGTCTGAAGCTGATATGAACTGTATGAAGCTGAGGAACTGTCTGAAGCTGATGAACTGTCTGAAGCTGATATGAACTGTCTGAAGCTGATATGAACTGTCTGAAGCTGGTGAACTGTCTGAAGCTGATATGAACTGTCTGAAGCTGATATGAACTGTCTGAAGCTGATATGAACTGTCTGAAGCTGATATGAACTGTCTGAAGCTCATATGAACTGTCTGAAGCTGATATGAACTGTCTGAAGCTGATGAACTGTCTGAAGCTGATATGAACTGTCTGAAGCTGATATGAACTGTCTGAAGCTGATATGAACTGTCTGAAGCTGAGGAACTGTCTGAAGCTGGTGAACTGTCTGAAGCTCATATGAACTGTCTGAAGCTGGTGAACTGTCTGAAGCTGATATGAACTGTCTGAAGCTGATATGAACTGTCTGAAGCTGATATGAACTGTCTGAAGCTGGTGAACTGTCTGAAGCTGATATGAACTGTATGAAGCTGATATGAATTGTATGAAGCTGATATGAACTGTCTGAAGCTGATATGAACTGTCTGAAGCTGGTGAACTGTCTGAAGCTGATATGAACTGTCTGAAGCTGATATGAACTGTATGAAGCTGATATGAACTGTATGAAGCTGATGAACTGTCTGAAGCTGATATGAACTGTCTGAAGCTGGTGAACTGTCTGAAGCTGATGAACTGTCTGAAGCTGATATGAACTGTCTGAAGCTGATATGAACTGTCTGAAGCTGATATGAACTGTATGAAGCTGGTGAACTGTCTGAAGCTGGTGAACTGTCTGAAGCTGATATGAACTGTCTGAAGCTGGTGAACTGTCTGAAGCTGAGGAACTGTCTGAAGCTGATATGAACTGTCTGAAGCTGGTGAACTGTCTGAAGCTGATATGAACTGTCTGAAGCTGGTGAACTGTCTGAAGCTGGTGAACTGTCTGAAGCTGATATGAACTGTCTGAAGCTGAGGAACTGTCTGAAGCTGATGAACTGTCTGAAGCTGATATGAACTGTCTGAAGCTGATATGAACTGTCTGAAGCTGATATGAACTGTCTGAAGCTGAGGAACTGTCTGAAGCTCATATGAACTGTCTGAAGCTCATATGAACTGTCTGAAGCTGATATGAACTGTCTGAAGCTGGTGAACTGTCTGAAGCTGATATGAACTGTATGAAGCTGAGGAACTGTCTGAAGCTGATGAACTGTCTGAAGCTGATATGAACTGTCTGAAGCTGATATGAACTGTCTGAAGCTGATATGAACTGCCTGAAGCTGATATGAACTGTCTGAAGCTGAGGAACTGTCTGAAGCTGGTGAACTGTCTGAAGCTCATATGAACTGTCTGAAGCTGATATGAACTGTATGAAGCTGAGGAACTGTCTGAAGCTGATGAACTGTCTGAAGCTGATATGAACTGTCTGAAGCTGATATGAACTGTCTGAAGCTGAGGAACTGTCTGAAGCTGGTGAACTGTCTGAAGCTCATATGAACTGTCTGAAGCTGATATGAACTGTCTGAAGCTGGTGAACTGTCTGAAGCTGATATGAACTGTATGAAGCTGATATGAATTGTATGAAGCTGATATGAACTGTCTGAAGCTGATATGAACTGTCTGAAGCTGATATGAACTGTCTGAAGCTGATATGAACTGTATGAAGCTGATATGAACTGTATGAAGCTGATATGAACTGTCTGAAGCTGATATGAACTGTCTGAAGCTGATATGAACTGTATGAAGCTGATATGAACTGTCTGAAGCTGATATGAACTGTCTGAAGCTGGTGAACTGTCTGAAGCTGATATGAACTGTCTGAAGCTGATATGAACTGTCTGAAGCTGGTGAACTGTCTGAAGCTGATATGAACTGTCTGAAGCTGATATGAACTGTCTGAAGCTGATATGAACTGTATGAAGCTGATATGAACTGTATGAAGCTGATATGAACTGTCTGAAGCTGGTGAACTGTCTGAAGCTCATATGAACTGTCTGAAGCTGATATGAACTGTATGAAGCTGAGGAACTGTCTGAAGCTGATGAACTGTCTGAAGCTGATATGAACTGTCTGAAGCTGATATGAACTGTCTGAAGCTGAGGAACTGTCTGAAGCTGGTGAACTGTCTGAAGCTCATATGAACTGTCTGAAGCTGATATGAACTGTCTGAAGCTGGTGAACTGTCTGAAGCTGATATGAACTGTATGAAGCTGATATGAATTGTATGAAGCTGATATGAACTGTCTGAAGCTGATATGAACTGTCTGAAGCTGATATGAACTGTCTGAAGCTGATATGAACTGTATGAAGCTGATATGAACTGTCTGAAGCTGATATGAACTGTCTGAAGCTGATATGAACTGTATGAAGCTGATATGAACTGTCTGAAGCTGATATGAACTGTCTGAAGCTGGTGAACTGTCTGAAGCTGATATGAACTGTCTGAAGCTGATATGAACTGTCTGAAGCTGGTGAACTGTCTGAAGCTGATATGAACTGTCTGAAGCTGATATGAACTGTCTGAAGCTGATATGAACTGTATGAAGCTGATATGAACTGTATGAAGCTGATATGAACTGTCTGAAGCTGGTGAACTGTCTGAAGCTGATATGAACTGTCTGAAGCTGATATGAACTGTCTGAAGCTGATATGAATTGTATGAAGCTGATATGAACTGTCTGAAGCTGGTGAACTGTCTGAAGCTGATATGAACTGTCTGAAGCTGATATGAACTGTCTGAAGCTGATGAACTGTCTGAAGCTGATATGAACTGTCTGAAGCTGGTGAACTGTCTGAAGCTGATATGAACTGTCTGAAGCTGATATGAACTGTCTGAAGCTGATATGAATTGTATGAAGCTGATATGAACTGTATGAAGCTGATATGAACTGTCTGAAGCTGGTGAACTGTCTGAAGCTGATATGAACTGTCTGAAGCTGGTGAACTGTCTGAAGCTGATATGAACTGTCTGAAGCTGATATGAACTGTCTGAAGCTGATGAACTGTCTGAAGCTGATATGAACTGTCTGAAGCTGATATGAACTGTCTGAAGCTGATGAACTGTCTGAAGCTGATATGAACTGTCTGAAGCTGATATGAACTGTCTGAAGCTGATATGAACTGTATGAAGCTGGTGAACTGTCTGAAGCTGGTGAACTGTCTGAAGCTGATATGAACTGTCTGAAGCTGGTGAACTGTCTGAAGCTGATGAACTGTCTGAAGCTGATATGAACTGTCTGAAGCTGATATGAACTGTCTGAAGCTGATATGAACTGTATGAAGCTGGTGAACTGTCTGAAGCTGGTGAACTGTCTGAAGCTGATATGAACTGTCTGAAGCTGGTGAACTGTCTGAAGCTGATATGAACTGTATGAAGCTGATATGAACTGTATGAAGCTGATATGAACTGTCTGAAGCTGGTGAACTGTCTGAAGCTGATATGAACTGTCTGAAGCTGATATGAACTGTCTGAAGCTGATATGAACTGTCTGAAGCTGGTGAACTGCCTGAAGCTGATATGAACTGTCTGAAGCTGATATCAACTGTCTGAAGCTGGTGAACTGTCTGAAGCTGATATGAACTGTATGAAGCTGATATGAACTGTATGAAGCTGATATGAACTGTCTGAAGCTGATATGAACTGTCTGAAGCTGGTGAACTGCCTGAAGCTGATATGAACTGTCTGAAGCTGATATCAACTGTCTGAAGCTGGTGAACTGTCTGAAGCTGATATGAACTGTCTGAAGCTGATATGAACTGTCTGAAGCTGATATGAACTGTATGAAGCTGATATGAACTGTCTGAAGCTGATATGAACTGTATGAAGCTGATATGAACTGTCTGAAGCTGGTGAACTGTCTGAAGCTGATATGAACTGTCTGAAGCTGATATGAACTGTCTGAAGCTGATATGAATTGTATGAAGCTGATATGAACTGTCTGAAGCTGGTGAACTGTCTGAAGCTGATATGAACTGTCTGAAGCTGATATGAACTGTCTGAAGCTGATGAACTGTCTGAAGCTGATATGAACTGTCTGAAGCTGGTGAACTGTCTGAAGCTGATATGAACTGTCTGAAGCTGATATGAACTGTCTGAAGCTGATGAACTGTCTGAAGCTGATATGAACTGTCTGAAGCTGATATGAACTGTCTGAAGCTGATATGAACTGTCTGAAGCTGATATGAACTGTCTGAAGCTGATATGAACTGTCTGAAGCTGATATGAACTGTCTGAAGCTGATGAACTGTCTGAAGCTGATATGAACTGTCTGAAGCTGATATGAACTGTCTGAAGCTGATATGAACTGTCTGAAGCTGATATGAACTGTATGAAGCTGATATGAACTGTCTGAAGCTGGTGAACTGTCTGAAGCTGATATGAACTGTCTGAAGCTGATATGAACTGTCTGAAGCTGATGAACTGTCTGAAGCTGATATGAACTGTCTGAAGCTGATGAACTGTCTGAAGCTGATATGAACTGTCTGAAGCTGATATGAACTGTCTGAAGCTGATGAACTGTCTGAAGCTGATATGAACTGTCTGAAGCTGATATGAACTGTCTGAAGCTGATATGAACTGTATGAAGCTGGTGAACTGTCTGAAGCTGGTGAACTGTCTGAAGCTGATATGAACTGTCTGAAGCTGGTGAACTGTCTGAAGCTGATGAACTGTCTGAAGCTGATATGAACTGTCTGAAGCTGATATGAACTGTCTGAAGCTGATATGAACTGTATGAAGCTGGTGAACTGTCTGAAGCTGGTGAACTGTCTGAAGCTGGTGAACTGTCTGAAGCTGATATGAACTGTCTGAAGGTGATATGAACTGTATGAAGCTGGTGAACTGTCTGAAGCTGATATGAACTGTATGAAGCTGATGAACTGTCTTCTACAAATTTATTAATGGATAACCCCTTGAGATGAACCATCTCGTTTTCAAGGGGGTCCAACATAAAACATACAATACAATACAATACAACACAACAACACAGTCACAAACAGCATACACAGGCTCTTCGTTACCACCCCACCCACACATCATTCCCACAAGCCCATAATACCCACACAATGATATATCGCACCATTAATACACCGTCCACAGAACAGCAGAAGCAGTAATATGCAATAATATGCCACAGATAGTAACAACATCAGCAACCACAGTAAATTACATCACAACCATTAAAAGCAGTTACATGATGTTTTGAGAAGACAAAATATAGAATTCTTAAAAAAGCGAAATGAGTTGATTGAACGTATGTTGTTGGATAGAGTGTTCCAATCTGACGGGGCTTTAAATTTGAAAGCACGTCTGCCAAATTCTTTCTTAGTTTTAGGAACAAAGAAAAAAGTTTGCTGGGTGTGTCTGAGAGGGTATGGTGATGTGAATGGGATTAAATATTGTTTTAAATAAGACGGACAGTTAAAGTGAATGCATTTAAAAATAAATTGGAGCCAGTGGTAATGTCTTCTTCTATTGAGGGGTAACCAGTTCAAAGATTCATACATGAAACAGTGATGAGTTCGATATGGGCACCTTAAAATAAATCTGCATAAACTATTGTAAATAACATTGAGAGGTTGGAGATGTGTTTCAAATGTGTTCTGATAAACAATGTCAGCATAGTCCAGAATAGGAAGTAATAACTGAGTGACAATTCTTTTTCTGACCTGAAGGGTAAAGCAGTTTATGGAACGGTAGAGTATGGCTAGGTTACAACTTAGTTTGTTTATGATGGATTCAATGTGGCATTCAAAAGAAAGCGAAGGATCAATCCAAAGGCCAAGATATTTAAAAGAGGTGACTTGTGCTAGAGGTGAGCCATCAGTAAGAGAAATGGTCAGATCTGAGGCGTCACCAAGACCTGGTCTGGAACCAAACAACATACAACATGATTTCTTTTTGTTCAGAATTAATTTGTTTGATGAAAACCACCTTTGAACTGAGGCAAACTCACATTGCAAAATATTTTCAATGCTATATTTATTGACACTAGATGAGTATATTACGGCGTCATCAGCATATAAGTGTACTTGACAATTGGAGCATATTTTTGGAAGATCATTAATGAAAATGGAAAAGAGAAGTGGTCCTAGGGATGAACCTTGAGGTACTCCCTTCATGAGAATTGCAAAATCAGAATTATTTCCATTAAAACGTACGCACTGTCGTCTATTGTGAAGATATGAGTTGAACCAGAGTAAGCTATTTTGAGAGACACCAATAGAATAGAGTTTATCCAGTAATAAGTAATGGTCAACAGTATCAAATGCTTTAGTTAGGTCAAGGAATATTGCGCCAGTAAGTTTGCCGTTTTCAGAGGAAGTATACACATCATTAGTGAACTTTAACAGAGCTGTAGTTGTTGAAAAGTTGGGTCTGAAACCAGATTGGCATGGTGATAAAATATTGAAGTCAGTGATATATTGTGATAGTTGATTAAAAATTATTTTTTCAAAAATTTTTGCTATAGAGTTAATTATAGAAATCGGACGGTAATTGTTGATATCATGTGGGTCTCCTCCCTTATGGAGTGGAGTGACTGTGGCACGTTTCCAGGCAGAAGGGAGGGCACAGGTTGAAAGTGAAAGATTGAACAGATCACAAAGTGGATACATGAGAATATTTACTGCGAGTTTAAAAAATTTGATCTCAATGCCATCTGGTCCAGGTCCACAATCATCCTTGAGTTGATTAATTGTGCGCTGAACTTCAGCAGGTAGTATTTTACGAAAAGAAAATGAACTGTTACAGGAAGAGCTAGTAGAGGAAGCATATGCTGAAGGTGAGTCAAACACATGGGAGCTACCAGCAGATGTAAAGTGCTGGTTAAAAACGTTAGAAATAGCTGATGGGTCCTGAATGATGTTATTATGAAAGCGAATCTGGTTACTGGTGCTTTTGTTAGATTTGTTGAGGACATTATTCATATTTTTCTAGAACTGTTTTGGGTTATGGATATTTTCAGATAGTTGTTTTTTTATAAAATTCTGATTTAGCATTACGTGTTTTGGTTTTGCATAAATTCCTTAGTGATCTATATTTTTCCCAATCAGTAGCATCCTTACTTACTCTATAGCACTTCCAGACTTTATCCCGTTGTTTGAAGAGGTTGATCAGATCAGAGCTGATCCAGGGTAAATGTTTTCCTTTGACTTTTGTTTCTTTCCACGGGGCATGTTTATCAATAACTTGTGTGATTTCGGCATAAAAATAATTCCAGGCCTCTTCAATATACGGTATGAGTTGAAATCTGTCCCAATTTATTGCAATCAGATCATGAATGAAATTATCGAAATTAATATCCTTACTTTGTCTTACTTTGATACATTTTGGAGGAAGGCGAGGAGATTTTATTTTCCATACACAGAAGATGATTGAGTGATCACTGAAGCAGTCAGAGAGAACACCAGATCCAATAATTCTGTGAGGGTGGGTTACAAGGATCCAGTCTAGCAATGATTTCGATCTGGCGTCGACTCTGGTGGGCTCATTGATCAGCTGAGTTAAATGTATACTTTTGAGTAGGTTTTTATCATTAGATGAAGACCGGTCAAGCCAGTTAGAATTGAAGTCGCCTAGAATTATCATTTCATGCGGATGTTCAAATGAGGTGAGGGTGGATAAAATATATTTGGTTGAATCAGGGTGGACAGGTGGAGGTCTGTAAACACTACCAATAATAAGACGTTTATTTTCATGGAGTTTTAACTCAATAAAGAGACTTTCAAAGAAAGACGGGAGTACCTTTGGTGTAACAGTTTCAGAGATAAAGCGCAAGGAGACATAAATAGCCACACCTCCTCCTCTAGTGCCCCTATCTGCTCTGTATAGCATATAATTATCTAGTTCAATTTCATTATCATTAATTTTGCTATGCAGCCATGTTTCAGAGAAGGTAAGTATATCAGGTTTGTACTGAGTGACCCAGACTCTGATCAGATCAATTTTAGGGAGAAGGCTCCTTATATTCAGGTGTATAATTTTCAGTCCTTTCAATGGTTCAATTATGAATCAAAGGTAAGCTGATATGAACTGTCTGAAGCTGATATGAACTGTATGAAGCTGATATGAACTGTCTGAAGCTGGTGAACTGTCTGAAGCTGATATGAACTGTATGAAGCTGATATGAACTGTCTGAAGCTGATATGAACTGTCTGAAGCTGATATGAACTGTCTGAAGCTGATATGAACTGTATGAAGCTGATGAACTGTCTGAAGCTGATATGAACTGTCTGAAGCTGATATGAACTGTATGAAGCTGATATGAACTGTATGAAGCTGATATGAACTGTCTGAAGCTGATATGAACTGTATGAAGCTGATATGAACTGTCTGAAGCTGGTGAACTGTCTGAAGCTGATATGAACTGTCTGAAGCTGATATGAACTGTCTGAAGCTGATATGAACTGTCTGAAGCTGATATGAACTGTCTGAAGCTGATATGAACTGTCTGAAGCTGATATGAACTGTCTGAAGCTGATATGAACTGTCTGAAGCTGATATGAACTGTATGAAGCTGATATGAACTGTATGAAGCTGATATGAACTGTCTGAAGCTGATATGAACTGTATGAAGCTGATGAACTGTCTGAAGCTGATATGAACTGTCTGAAGCTGATATGAACTGTATGAAGCTGATATGAACTGTATGAAGCTGATATGAACTGTCTGAAACTGATATGAACTGTATGAAGCTGATATGAACTGTCTGAAGCTGATATGAACTGTATGAAGCTGATGAACTGTCTGAAGCTGATATGAACTGTCTGAAGCTGATATGAACTGTATGAAGCTGATATGAACTGTATGAAGCTGATATGAACTGTCTGAAGCTGATGAACTGTCTGAAGCTGATATGAACTGTCTGAAGCTGATATGAACTGTCTGAAGCTGATATGAACTGTCTGAAGCTGGTGAACTGTCTGAAGCTGATATGAACTGTATGAAGCTGATATGAACTGTATGAAGCTGATATGAACTGAACGATGAAGGTTGAAGCCAGTTTTCATAGTGGTCAGTCAGAGGTACTGCAGTGTCCAGGGCCCATCATGTGATGTCATGGGGCCCAAACAGACTTTTCCCACTGACTTACATGGTGAAAGCGACGTCTGTAAATCAGTGGGTGAAATATTTTGAGCATCACAACACCAAAGAAATGACTCGTTTCACTGTCAGGATTTGATCCACTGGGTCCAATAACATTTCTAAAATCTAGAAGAGCTGCCAGATTAATATTTTTATCTCCATTCAAGTTACGAGGCGTCAAACTCAAAGTTAGCCTCCCAGTCGCACTCTGTCACTAGAAGTACTGTACTGTTGTGTGTGCTTTTATGTTTTTATGGTGTTTGCTTCAGTTTCTCTGGACTGTTAATATAAGGCAGCGATACGTGTGCAGCTCCTGAGTCAGAGATGAATTTCCCTGCAGGGACAATGAAGTATATTGTATCATGTCACATCGTGTCGTGTGCAGTTGTCCTCATACATCCACACATTAACCTTTAATCTGTCCTGTCACTGTATCTGTTGCTGATGTATCCTCGTTTAAGAACATTTGTACTGTCAAAATTAATAAACATAAAATCAGTTCTTGAAGAACATTTAACTCATATTTGACCTGAAGGTCCAGTGTGTCAGATTTAGGAGGATTACAGATTACAGATTACAGATTACAACCACCTGAAACTTCTCCTGGTCAGAATTCCTTCAGTGTTGATTATTGAGGAGCTGAATTATCCACAAAATGTTGCCGTCTGACTCTGATCAGTGTTGTGTTCACTGACTCAGAACAAATAGAATAACATGAAGTTTTGTTAAAAAGGTATTTTGGATCTTTTGTCAACTAGCAGTTAATGAATCCAAATCTAGAAATCCAGGTTTAAGATCAGAGCCTGAGAAATGTTCTCATCACGCCGCTGCTACTGCTGCTGGTGATGTGTTATTGGTGATGTGTTATTGGTGATGTGTTATTGGTGATGTGTTATTGGTGATGGTGTTATTGGTGATGTGTTATTGGTGATGTGTTATTGGTGATGGTGTTATTGGTCATGTGTTATTGGTGATGGTGTTATTGGTCATGTGTTATTGGTGATGTGTTATTGGTGATGTGTTATTGGTCATGTGTTATTGGTCATGTGTTATTGGTCATGTGTTATTGGTGATGTGTTATTGGTCATGTGTTATTGGTCATGTGTTATTGGTCATGTGTTATTGGTCATGTGTTATTGGTGATGTGTTATTGGTCATGTGTTATTGGTCATGTGTTATTGGTCATGTGTTATTGGTGATGTGTTATTGGTCATGTGTTATTGGTCATGTGTTATTGGTAATGGTGTTATTGGTCATGTGTTATTGGTGATGTGTTATTGGTGATGTGTTATTGGTCATGTGTTATTGGTCATGTGTTATTGGTCATGTGTTATTGGTCATGTGTTATTGGTGATGTGTTATTGGTCATGTGTTATTGGTCATGTGTTATTGGTGATGTGTTATTGGTGATGTGTTATTGGTCATGTGTTATTGGTGATGTGTTACTGGTGATGTGTTATTGGTGATGTGTTATTGGTGATGTGTTATTGGTGATGTGTTATTGGTGATGTGTTACTGGTCATGTGTTATTGGTCATGTGTTATTGGTCATGTGTTCTTGGTGATGTGTTATTGGTGATGTGTTATTGGTGATGTGTTATTGGTGATGTGTTATTGGTCATGTGTTATTGGTCATGTGTTATTGGTGATGTGTTATTGGTGATGTGTTATTGATGATGTGTTATTGGTCATGTGTTCTTGGTGATGTGTTACTGGTGATGTGTTATTGGTGATGTGTTATTGGTGATGTGTTATTGGTGCTGGTGTTATTGGTGATGTGTTATTGGTGATGTGTTATTGGTGATGTGTTATTGGTGATGTGTTACTGGTGATGTGTTATTGGTGATGTGTTATTGGTCATGTGTTCTTGGTGATGTGTTATTGGTCATGTGTTCTTGGTGATGTGTTATTGGTGATGTGTTATTGGTCATGTGTTATTGGTCATGTGTTATTGGAGATGTGTTATTGGTGATGTGTTATTGGTGCTGGTGTTATTGGTGATGTGTTATTGGTGCTGGTGTTATTGGTGCTGGTGTTATTGGTCATGTGTTATTGGTGATGTGTTATTGGTGATGGTGTTATTGGTGCTGGTGTTATTGGTGATGTGTTATTGGTGATGTGTTATTGGTGCTGGTGTTATTGGTGATGGTGTTATTGGTCATGTGTTATTGGTCATGTGTTATTGGTGCTGGTGTTATTGGTGCTGGTGTTATTGGTCATGTGTTATTGGTGCTGGTGTTATTGGTGATGGTGTTATTGGTCATGTGTTATTGGTCATGTGTTATTGGTGCTGGTGTTATTGGTGCTGGTGTTATTGGTGATGTGTTATTGGTCATGTGTTATTGGTGATGTGTTATTGGTGATG
>CM069300.1:440000-560000 GCA_035609425.1 Epinephelus awoara
CGCCTCGCTGACCTGCCATGAGTCCGGGCCCTGAAGGCAACATCACCCACTGAGGTTAAAGGTCAGGATGTGACTGAACTGAGACCTGTCTCAGTGAAGCGTCAAACTCACACTGAGCTCGGTCACCGCTCTGCATCACCCTGACATGATGAGAAGAATTCAATTTGTTTATTTATTAAAACTTATTTCATCAGAATCAGAAACAGAAATATTTGACTGACCCCTGAGAGGAAATGTGAAGCGTTAGCGTCCCTCTCATGTAAAGAACATAGACTCATGAGCAGTAACAAAAAGGGGATAAAACAGAAGTTTGTAAATATAAAGTCATAAAATAAAATGATGCTAAAGAGTTTACCTCTGGTGCTTAAGATGTTCACAATAAAAATATCTTCACTGTCCTGAGACTGAGAGTGTGTAAAAATATACAAATAATTATATCAGAGTAGGCGAAGGTTATACCAGTAGTTTCTGACCTGGAACAATAAATCAAGGTCTCCACGAGAGAAAAATACTTGTGTTTCTGAACACCTGATGCCAAACACACACACACACACACACACACACACACACACACACACACACACACACACAGAGGACAAACAGACTTCGTGAACATATTAGATGAAGATGCTAGAAAACAACGGACCATTTGTGACGCATGATGTCACAGAATCTGAACAAAAACAACTCTGACGGCTCATCGTGCAGACGTGTTGGAGCTTCGTCCATGTGCAGGAACTCAGAGTCAGAGTTTCAACCAACACTGGACACTGAGCTCGACACAACAACCATCAGAAGATAACACAGTCCATCACCTACTTCCTGTTCATAGATCTGTGACTTCTGTTCCATGCTTAAACACCTGAACCTCTGTGCCCCCCCCCCCCATCAGATCATCACCTCAGTATGGTGACAGTATGGTATCATGGGGCCTCTACTTCCTGTGAAGAGAAGTGCTCCTGCAGATCACACTGTGTGTGTGTGTGTTTATGTGTGAATAATTAGCAGCTCTGGTGGTCGTCGTGCACTAATGTTGATATGCACATCTGTTAGAGCTCTGAAGGAGGGGCTGGTGACAGATTGGGGGGGGTTTGTTGTCCTAGCAAACTTGTGACTGCGACGACCTGCGCTCTACACTAACTTATTCAGGGCAGCGTGTCCTCTGCGGGGGTTCTTCTAGGCAGGCGTGTGTCGCCCGGCGGTGAAACCGGGCCTCCTGGTTTTAAGTGGGAGCAGAACTTTAAGCCAACAGAGAGGTGAACTGTCATCAATATTGATAACAGTCTGCTTCATTGAGATGCAGCGCAGAGAGCTGCATTTAGCAATGAGGTCAAGCGACGATCACAACGCCATAAATCGCGGGGAGTGGGCGGCTGTCTGCTTCTGTTTACTTTGTGAATTACAACAGCTTGTGTGGCCGGCCCGAGGCGATACACCAGGACAATATATCTGATGGATTAGCATCATATGGAGGTTTTTCTCCTGCCGAGGAGGACAGCCAAACAGATTATGTTTCAGTGGTGTCGCTGCGAGAGACAAATCCCCTGAGATGTCACAAACATTCAGGGCAGAGCAGGAAGAAGTTTCAAAAACAAAAGAGACGCCGTGAAAAGAGTCTCAAATACAGACGAGGTTACAGCATCACATCACCACGACGGAGGGAGGAAGAGACCGCTTACTGACAACCTGCTGCTGAGGCAAAGGAGCAGCCAGGATAGTGTGATGATGATGATGATGATGATAATGCAAAAGAAGACCACCACAGTGAGTTCCAGAGACCCCTCGTATCCAGGAAAACTCAAGCTGACACTTTTTACTACGAGCAAAGATTCAGACTCTGATGAGCTCACTCTGATCCAGACTGAGTGAAATCACAGAGTTCACTTTAACTTCATGATCACAGGTTAACAGCGCGATGACACGTTAGCAGCGTGATGACAGGACGAAGCGACGACAGAGGAGGCCAAACACCTGATTGTTAGTCTTGTAATGTCACACTGAACAGACGAACGTGTCGTCACTGACACAATGCGAGAAACAACAAGCTCCTGTGGAACCGGCTGGTCTGAAGCGTTGTGGCCCTCCCCCATTTTCCACACAGGAACCGGTCGGCTCGACAACACTGACGCTCAAACATCAACAACATCGACAGTCGACTTGTCTGACAGAGAACACAGATCAGACAGAGACAGCATCTTCTACTGTAGGAATTCTTTCACTGCTATCAACACAGTCACTTCACAGACACATTTCATTAACGATGTTTGAGGCTCAGAGGGACGTTAAGAAGAATCCAAACTGTTTCAGTCTGGAGGTAAATCTCACGTTTCTGTTTCACGTGTTCTGTAGTTTGTTTTTGAAATATGAGACCAAACCTTCATGCTGGATGGATTTATGTGCTAACATGAAGTAAGTCTGTCAGATTCTGACAGTTGAATGTTCAGTCACATCCTTCATTGTATTTATGTGCTCGTTAAATAAACTTTAAATCATAACGTAATTAATCTGATGCAGCAGAATTAGCTGTGTGAAGACGACATTACCTCCACGCTACACACATCGACATGTTGGTGCAGAGTCAGTGCAGCTTGGCTCTGCCTCTGTCCAGAGTCATGTTTTTTATCTGTCCTTCAAAAGCATCACACACACTTCCCAGACATTTTAAGATAAGCTAACTGCTAAAACTAACTGCACGAGCTTGTTGAACATTCCTGCCGCCATTTAGCTGCTGACATGCACGAGGTGATACAGGTGATGTTTTGATGAAGCACAGCAGCGGATTTAATAAAGGAACGTATGCTGACTCACTGCAGACATGTTAGGATCTTTAAACAGAATCCAAAACAACATATGTTCAAAACCTTTCCAAAGTACTGTGTTATTCCCAAACTTTTTCCAGGCCTGGAAAACAGTTTCTCTAGTTTCATAACTTTTCCAGGAATTTTCACAAATGTGGAAACGCTGATTAAAGGTGTGACGACTGATTCATGACATCAGCTCACACACTGAGTACAATGGAAGAAAACCTCCCACCTTAAAAGTCGTGGCTAGCTGCCGGTGTCTAACCTCTTTCAACAAAGTATTTCTGATTCTGATTTTTTTTCAATGTAACCTTCAAAAGGAGCCACAGTGTCACCGCACACACAAACACGCTCGTCATAGTTGCACGTCGGTCTCAAACAAACAGCTCTGCGCTTGACCTTTTCAGCAGGAGTGGACGCAGCAGAAACACACCTGCCGTGTTTACCTGCCACACTAACTTGTCAACAAAGCGTGTCCCCGGCGGGATGTTTAATTTGAGCCAACACAGAGTCTAATCAGTTAATGAGTTGGTGCGCAGCCTGAGGAGGGAGTGGACGGCTGATGAGCTGACAGCTGTCGGAGGGAAATAAGCCTCTGCTTATCTCATCTCATGTTTGCTCTCTGTGTTCTCCGTTTGGATGGGAGGGCTTGGATCATTTTGTTTTTAATGAACTGGACTCGTTAAGCCATCTGGGAGACGCTGGCAGTTGGGCCTCTTTGGAGGAAAGGGGTTTCTGGGACGCTGGCATTGCATTGATTATGTGACATTCATTTGGATTAGGCGGCAGCAGCGCTGTGTCTGCGCATTGATAAGATGTTTCTACAGAGAAGTTCAGAGTCTCCGAGCCTTTAGCCGCCATCAGGCCAAGATGAGACTTAAAGACACAGAGACAACAGCCTTTATCGGAGGGCAGGAAGTCATCTCAACTCAAACATCAACTCCTGTGAGTAAATCTGCCTGGTCAGGATTAACGGTCCCATAAAAACTCACTGTGAAAATACTACATTCCACTTTTATCCTCATTCAGCTGCGTGGAAGCATATTCACCTGTCCACTCTCGGGACGTCTATTTCCTGCCAACACCTGCTGCACACAGCGACCTGCGGAGCATAATACTGATGCACAATCAGCCTCTAATATTCCCTGACCTCAGCAGAGCGTCAGGGCGCTGAGGCTAATCCACACCACAGAATGGAGTTGAGCTCTCACCTGGCACCTCGGTGATATCTCTCAGCCCCTCGGCTGTGAAAGTCTTTAAGCCCCACGATCCTGCGCTCTGACACATTTGAGGTGCACGGTGGGCAGAATAATGAGCCAGCGCTCCTGGACTCCTCCATAATTTCAGACACAATTAGCCACGTTAGCCTCTGCTCTCTGCAATCGTCACTAAACTGCTGCCTACAATAACAGCAGGAACATGGCCGCCACGCGATGAGTTAAGACAAGGTGGTCTGAGGACACAATGTTTATGGCCTGAGCACCAGGCGGTGCGAGGACCCAACTGAAAGCCAAAGAAGTATTATTCTGATTTTATTTTACCATTTCAACATATTTTTGTGCTGCTTGTCCTGAAACTTGGTCCATTTATTAGGACTGGTGAAAACTGCAGTCTCATCCACGCCTTCTGACTGGGCGTGGAACATTGCCTCCGCAGTACCCCATAAAAGTTGCAGTTAAAGCCTACACCTTGAAATTTCACATAGAAAATTTGTGGACAAATGAATAATGCTCAGACTTACAAGAATATCTTTAGGAGCCATATCCTCAACCCAACAGGAAGTCAGCCAGTTTTAATTTACTGTGCAATTTTTGTGCAGTTTTTAATTAAATTTTCTAAAAGTCTTCAAGCAACAGAGACACAGATGGTGCGAGAGCAATAAGAGGACAAAAGGACAGACGCTTGACAAAAAGGACACTAGAAAGATTCATACAAATCAACATATGGTGTGTTGGGTTGGAGCTTATAGACACACCAGGTTTCCTCAGCATCTCCATGACCTCTGACCTCACTGACCTGCTCACTCAGCAACTGTGATGGAGGATATCTTAAAGCAGCTGCACATACAGAAACATTTTCTTCATCAACATTACAGAATAACACCATGGAGTCAATGTGTCTTTGCCTCAGCTGCATCTTAAAACCTGCCTGATGATTTTTGTTGTTGTCAAACTGCCTCATGGGAATCTGAAAAACAACACATGACCTGAGACAGATGCGTCATTGTTGAGACATATTGTCCTCAGACCACCGATCTCTGAGCAGTCTCATGATACGAGTCACACAGCACAGCAGCGTCTGCACAGAGCCGCTGTTCTCTCAGCGCTCACGTCCGTCACACAGCTGACTCTGCAACAACAGGCCCAGCTGATATTCACACACATGACGGAAGAACAAAACTCCTCACCTGTTAGTGACCATTGGCTCTGACCACCTCTGTCTGTCTGAAGACGCTCTGTCTTTTACCCAGCAGTCATTTCAACTCTGCACTCAGACAGCAGAAACCTTGCTAATTAGATTTCCACTGGCTGACCACGCAGACGGCGCTGCAGCAAATTGGACCTGGGATCAAGGAGCAGTGGGCAATAATTGAGAGACCAAACCCCAGAGGACACAGAGGTGGACCATAAGGATGAGTCTTCGGCCCGCTGTATCAGGCAGACTGTGAGGACGAGTCTTCAGCCCACTGTATCAGGCAGACTGTGAGGACGTGTCTTCAGCCCACTGTATCAGGCAGACCATAAGGATGTGTCTTCAGCCCACTGTATCAGGCAGACTGTGAGGACGTGTCTTCAGCCCACTGTATCAGGCAGACCATAAGGATGTGTCTTCAGCCCACTGTATCAGGCAGACCGTGAGGACGAGTCTTCAGCCCACTGTATCAGGCAGACCGTGAGGACGTGTCTTCAGCCCACTGTATCAGGCAGACCGTAAGGACGAGTCTTCAGCCCACTGTATCAGGCAGACCGTGAGGACGAGTCTTCAGACCACTGTATCAGGCGGACCGTGAGGACGAGTCTTTGGCCCACTGTATCAGGCAGACTGTGGGGACGAGTCTTTGGCCCGCTGTATTAGGCGGACCGTAAGGACGAGTCTTCGGCCCTCTTCTAATTTCTAACCCTGGCTGCCATGCTGATATTTAAAATGCTTCACTCATAGAAAATCCACCACACATCAAATCAAGCTCTCCGTAAACTAACAGCAGCCTCCTTTGTGCTCACTGCAGTAGCCAGTGGAAAACTTTACTGACGTGACCGCAGACAGGCCAATCAAAAATAGGAGAGAACAAACTAAAGCAACTCAGCTAACTTGTTAAACCACCTGAAAAAACACCACATTCAAGGCTGAGAAGAATAACTGATGTCAAATCTTGTTTCAATGCACAGACTTGTACGTTAGCAGAGATGTAGCTCAACATGAAGCTAAAATCAGCTCTGTTGGTTCAAATGTGAAAGTGTAACAAAATATTTTGTCCCTAAAGAGAAACATTGGTGATCTCAATATCAATCAAAATATTTATAAGCATTAATTTGTCCATTATCGTGCAGCCCTACTAGAAGCTCCCGTTAAAAGCACCTTTAACAGGTGACTGCAGTTCATGAGGAGAAACAGCTTTTGGAGCCATTTGCTGCGCTTTAGTGTTTTTTATTTCAGAGGACAAAAACAGGTTCAACATTCACACTGATGGAGCTCTGATAAAAAAAAATGACCATTAAATGTTCTTTCAGAGCTTTTCTGTGAGTCCTGATTTCAGCCAGAGCTTTTCTTTGTGTACTGAAGACAAAAAGGTGCTAAAACCATCCATTAGTTTGTGTGTATGGGCGTGAAAAGCTTTGACAGGAATAAATGGTGACTGTTACACCCAAACAGGAAGTCAAACACTTCCACACAGAGACGGAGCAGCTTTGATTCTTCACTCCAGTGTTACCTGTCGCTGACTGGGTAGAAACACTTGACACAGGCGACACATCTGAGCCGGCCTGCTGAATACAAACACGTCCTATAAAGAAGCCGGGGATTTCTGTACGTTTCAAAGGCCCTGCAGCGGCAAAAACACGGTGGCTCCAGGGGATCTCTGTGGCAACATTTTAAAAAGTCCATTAGCATGGCTGGTCGAAGAGGAGTGACGGCTGGCTTCTAGCTTTTTACCAAGAATAGAAAATCAATGGTCCCTGAAGTCCTTTAGCTCCTGGATTAGGATGTCAGTATAATGTAGTCTCATTCTCACAGTGAGCGCACGGTGCCGGGGCAGGGAGAGGGCAACATGGCGTCCAGGATGAGATGTGTCTGTCAGGGGAGGTTGGGACCCTCTTTGCCATCAATGCCACTCAGTGTGCTCCCAGGGGAGAGCCGCCTTAACCTCAGAGCCCACACAGTTCAGACGAGTGACGGCTCATCCCGTCGCAGAGGCCATCGATTGTCACCTCGTGTCAGACGACTCGACTCCGTCCTCGTCTGAGAATCCCCACAGATTCCAGCCGGCTTCAGACGGCAGCTTCAGTGGCAGATCTTTAGAGGCCTCATGTCAAAGTAAAACAAAGCTGACAGCAAGAGCCAACAAAAGTTCTGGAAACTGTCTGAGCGCTGCCACGATACGACCAACACCATCAGCTCTGAGAGGAAGGACGCAGATACTGGTGTCTCTCTGAACATCCAGAGCTCGATATGAATCCAAAGTGATGGCACGCACCCCCACTCGGTGCACGGGTATCACTGAGAGAAACGGAGCGCTGCCTCCTCTCAGGACTTCTTTCTACAGACAGAGAGTTGGCCAGACTTCACACAGAGGGATCTTTGCTCGACTCAGACAGTGAGACGGTTCTCTGATCGATCTGCAAAACCGCTGCAGGCATCATCCATCAATTTCACGTCTGCTCGCAATGAGTGAAAAAAGCCCAGAGGGCGAGGAGTGGAAGAGAGCTCGGAGACGTTCGTCTGTTAATTATTTAGATTCATCTTTTAATTCCCTGAGCAGTCTGTGCTCCTGTCAGTCAGGACGCACCTTCGGCCTCCTCCTCCTCATGACGAGTCTTACCTCGGGGTCAACCAATCACACGCGGCAGTTTAAAATATGCTGGGCAGCGATTGTGCTCTGCCTCATCTCTCTGTCTCCTCTTCATACATAAAAGTGAATGTTAACTACCCCCTTCTCCTCTCAATCTCTCCGTCATCAATAATTCACAATGTTATTGAGAAACACTACCTGAACCCTGTATTGACAGAAATCCAAGCACTGTCATTCCCTCAAGGGCGTCATAATTGGATACCTCCCGAGGCTGCTGCTGCCTCCACATGCAGAGCAGGAGGGGAGAGCCGTCTGAGCACTGTTGTTGTTTGCTGGATTCTCTGGCTTTCCATTTTTGCTTTTCTATTTCAGGGACTTGAATCTGACCTCAGCGCTGAAGTCAGACAACTTATCGACCAGAGGAACCCCCCCCCCCCCCCCCGGGAACGTTTAGAGGAGGGTAACAAAAGTGCCCTAATGTCACAGAGTGGACCTGGAAGAGGAAGAGCAGCTGTGTCCAAAGACAACAGCCCCTTTTACACTGCCTGTTCAGGATGGGAATATCTCGCCATTGTGCCACTTTGCCGTTCTGTATAAAAGGTACAGTGACAGAACTAACTCAAAGAAGAACAGTTAGCAGACGTTACTTGTTAGCAGTTAGCAGCTAGCAGCTAACTCAAACAGTAAAGTCCAGGAGCTCCTTACCCTCCGAGCAGAGGACGAGATCAGCCGCCATATAACAGGGATGCTAAATGATTGTTATTGACATGTGATGTCATTGTTTGTGTTTATGAAGAGCTGCTGACACGTGTGTTATATGTCACACTCGAGGCTGATGCTGTTGTGTTACATGTCACGCCCTGTCATCATGCTGCGTGACATCACACACTGGAGCCACATGATGCCGCTATCATTTGGTTCTGTGTAAACATGTGAAGGAGGCGAAGGCACCATCTGTGTAAAAAACAACTGTTTGTAAAAATGAAACCAACATCCCATAATCTGATGTGATGCAGTGTGAAAAATGAAGGACAGCAGCTGAAAGAATGCAAACCATCAGTGAGGACAACATGCAGTAAATAATAAAGGTGTGAGCAGGTATTTTAAAAGTTAAATCAATGTTGTGTAAACTCTCATCACAGAAACACAACCCTCTTGTTCTAACGCCGCCTGCTCTGACAAAACAAAGGAGGAGAGAGCAGATATCATCTCCTGTCCTACAACACTTTACACTGTGCCGTGCTGCCTGAGCCCGTCAGCATTCACACACAAGTGCTGACCTCCTGAAGGGCATGAAGAGAGCCACAGATACTCAGCAGAGCAGCCCCGACCAACAGATGCTAATAAAACACTTTGATGTTGTGAGTGGAGACAGAGGCCATGGAGTCTAGTTGTTGTCTCTGAGAGTGAAGCAGAGCTGCAGCATGAGAGTCCTGTCAGTTCACTTAAAGGCTTTAATGATGTCTGCTGCTCTCCCTGCAGCCCTTCAGCTCTACAAACTATCTGATGCAGGACGGAGCACTGACGCTTGGTCTGCAAGCCTTTGAACAGACGTGGTTTTCCTACACATGAGAGTGCATGTAAACGCAAGACAGCTAATTAATACTGTGTGTAGGGTTTCATCTGGAGGGTTGACTCAGTAAACTCTGTCTCTGCTGTCAGCGCAGGAGGCAGAAAACATTCAGAATAAATCCTCAGGAACAGAAAGAAAACCTCTCGTCAGACTGAGAATGAGAAAATAATTTAAATCCTACTCACCAAACTTGAGGTTTGAAGTGAAATGAAACACCATCACTAATCTTGTTTACTGTATTCAGTGTCTGTGGTTTGCAGAGAGGAACATTTATCCTGGTGACTGGATTGGAATTAAACCACAGCATCATGACTTCATAACAAACCCTGAGTAGAAGCTTATGATGCTGCGGCGCTGTTATCTGTGCCTCAGCTTCACTGCTCAAATAAAAAGCAATCAACAGTACGGAGTGTAAAGGGCCGTTTAAACAGAGAGGAAACCATCAGGTAGCTGATTCCATCAGACAGCAGGGCAGTGAGGACGGCCACTGTGAGAGAATATCAGCACAACATACTGAGACAGAAACATCACCATCTGGACTGTCACATTCTCACACTGAGAAATATAAAGGTTGCCTGTAAGTTCAGCTGATGTGAGTCAGAGCCAACGAACCTGCTCAGGTGACAAATTGAGTGGAAACCAACAGGATCTCCTCCCTGCTCGTCACACACTGACACCTGGGCAGGAGCCCTCCATGATGTCACTATAGAGACGTCTGCACTGTGGACGCAGGCGGGCCGTCGCTTAATATTAGGAAGAGATGGTGTCTGCTGCGAGTGAGAACTGACCTAGAAAAAAATATAAATCTCCACATTAACTTTTAGTTTGACCCCGGACACAAACGCCTGTCTCCTGGGTCAAAGTCCTGCTTGTTGGACCCGTCCGCTTGTCCTCAGTGGACCACATCCGTCCCTCTGATCATCTAATAACAACTGATGTGGTTTACACTGGACATGTTGAGAGCCTGATGCGTCTGTGTCTGACCAGCTGTTGGTCAGTGGCGCTCTGGGAGTGAGACCGGGCTGTTTGTCTTTGCTGAGGACACTTGAGCAGAGCAGCACCACTCTGAGGACTCCGCCGTGTCTCTGTGTCCGTTCACACGGCAGCGGACACAAAGACAGAGAGACGTCTCTGTTAACAAAGAGCGTCTTTGATCTCCGTCTCCCCTGTGGTACCAATTAGCTCGCTGCACCGTTTGCATTTCAAACTCTGCACTTCCTATTTTGAAAGACATCCTGCATGAATTATCAATCTGCCGGGATCTTTATTCCCTCTGCAGCAAAAGTGAATTATGAGTGGCATATCTCTAAAGTTTGACTCCTTCAAATGAAGGAACTGTAACACATCACACACCTGCTTACACCCACCGATCACCGCTGCCGTCACTCTAGGTGAAAATCTTTTATTTCACTAAGTGTGCTGAAACCAGCTCACTACTCCCAGTCTGAGGCACATGAAGGCAGAGTGGTAGTGAAGTGATCAAAGGAAGATAAATAGCTGTGAAGATTCCTCCACTGCCTTTATCCCTTGTTAGCAGAGGCAATCACACAGCCGTCACCCAGAAGATCCATCGCTGTCACATTACCCCAACAAGATTATAAGGAGGAGGAGCAGCAGGAGGGGGGAGAGGAGCCGCCACACGAACCTGTGACAAAAGTACATTTGCTGAATTTCAGTTGAACAAGAACAAAAGCAGCGAGCCCCGCTTTTAGAAATGAATGATTTCTGCGATGTGAGTGGTCGATGCTGATGAAGGGAAATATAAATCAAGGCTAAGAGTGAGGCTCCTCGGCGAGAGTGCCTCACAGAGATAATGGCATCATCATGCCTGTGTGCTTCGCTGTTCCTGCAAAGATTAAACACTTTATCATTGTCTTTGGGACAAACAGTCCCTGTACGTCGAGCATGCATCCAATTATTACACTCTTTTTATGCTCCGGCCCGACGTTCAGGCATCGGCCTCATCACATGGCAGCAGCTGTGAGAGGACAGATGAGCAGAGACAGCAGTCTTATCAGGACGCGGCTACCTTTCAGGGCAGCCGCCCGCGGTGGCCGCTGACCTCACTTTTATATACGGCTGTCTCACACTGATGATATCATACAAACGCACAGAGGAAAGACCCGGAAGCTTTCAGCTCGCTTTATCTCATTTTAGAGCTCCGACAAGTCTCCCAAGTAAAAGTCAACGGCCACGGGCGATCATACAGCGAGGAGCAGGAGGCTCCTCCCACCTGCACTGTGTCCTGGAACACAGGAGGAGGAGAGCAGGAGCAGGGCCATGAGAGACAGAAATGGGACATGAACAGTGACAGCGAGAAAGACAGTAAATCTACACGAGGAGGACGAGGAGGAGGAGGAGGAGGAGGATGGAGTGACGGCGTCTCACAGCTCACTGGTCTGGAATCAGCTCCACTCAGACTCAGTGTGGCAGGTCCTGACTGAGCATCACAGGTGGCGTCACATCATTATCAACACAAGTGAGTGTTCAGACAAACACATGACGGAGGAGAAACTGACCCTTCATCGGCTCCACCTTCATCATCATCACCTACAATGCTCCACCAAGATTCATTCATTCATCTGAGACTCTATAAACAAACATGGCACCCGTTCTGTTTGTCGCAGTGTTTCTTCATATATTGAATGTAACTGTATATTTTGAAGCTTTGATCAGAGCGTTGTTCCAAAATCGACCTGAGCTCAAATCAAACCTTATATATTAAGACACTTAATAAAAGCTGAGGGCTGACATGTTCCCTCACGCTTCTTCTCTTCCTTCTGACCACCACAGGCTCAGCAGAGCGGGCTGTGGCCCTCGGTGCATCTCCATCTTTGAGTGCACACGGCGGTCCACGCTGATGCAGCGCACAGATGATCACCGGTCGCCGTCTGCCGCATGTCACACACATCCTCCCAGCAGAGGAAAACACTGCCAGTTTCCTGCAGCCCCTCTGCGGTGCACTGGACTTGGTTGGCGGTACGACCCCCTCGTTCTAATGTTTCAATGTAATTCTAACTCTCAACATGTTCATGAGTTTAGAGTCGAGGCCAACACAGCCCACACTGTACATCATGGTATTACACAGACTATAAAAAAACACCAGGGAGTTGGCATGAACCCAACCTGATTCACGCCTGAGGGGATTTTGAAAAATCACAGCCTGACCAGAACCCAGCGAGTCGAGTCCAATCAGGTTCAGACAGGATCAAAGCTGTGGTATCTCCAACTGTTTCATCGCTCACCTGCTGACTCTGCTGCACCTCGGCTCACACAGGACTCACATTATCTGGGTGTTGGTACGATTTCAGTCACGCTAACATGTTGATTGTAAAAGTCCAGTTTCAGTCGGACTGACACAATCAACCTATTTTCTCTGATGTCATGTAAACGCACTGACCGCTGTCCATGGCGCCTGTGAGGAGGCGGGGCCTTTAGCGGCTCAGTTACAGTGCTGGCTGCTTGTGTAGCTGCTCGTCTCTGACGTGTTGTGTGTTAAAGCTCAGCCCCGATCTCGCTTTAGATAATGTAGCCGTTGCAGCACTTAAGGAGGATCAGCTCTTATCTCTGTCTAAATCCCCAGCAGTCATTAGAGGAGGCGAGTTCATCTAATTAGAGCTCCAACCATCCTTCCAACATAAAGATCAGTGCTGCTGTGGACACTGAGGATTAAACAGGCATTTACTGAGGATGTCATTAGATTTATGCTTCTACCTTCTGACTGCAGGACCTGCTGCATTACTACAGCTCCAGTCTGAGATAATGAGTCACTGAATACAAACAATACGCTGCCTAATATCCACTGATGTCTAACGGTTTGAAAATGGTTTCCTTGACAAACATGTCTTTAAAGTCACAAGTCTCTGTGCAAAGCTTCACGTCACCTCACAAATAAAAAACAACTCTTCATAGTGGGAGATCAAAGCGGCGCGTGTAGTTCTCGTCTGACGCCTCCCTCAGTGTCCCCGAGCGCCATCGTTCCTCTCATCTGCATTTCAGGTTTGTAGAGACACCAGTGAAGCTGACACACAGGGAATGACAAAAGTTTGTAATGGACCAATTCACACTGGGAGAACTGGGAGGAGAACAATGGCCAGGAAGAAGTGAGTGAAAAACTAAAGCTCTCTTTCACCAGAGTCTGTTCTCCTCCTCCTCCTCCTACTCCTCCTCTCTCTTCATCCTTGCCCTGTGTTTGACCAAGCAGCTAGAATAATGGCAATAATAGGAAGGCGAGGGGACAAACGGGGCCATCTATAATGGGCTGGATACTGGAGACGTGAGCGCGCTGTGGAGCCTGGGTGGTGGTGTCATTAAGTGTGAGTACGTGATAAATGCACTCTGCTTGTCGGATTTGAGATTCTCATTAGTCTGTGTTCAGGAGGAGACCTGGGGCCATTACTCTTGTGGCTGCTTTGGCAAGAGGCTGAATGTGTCTGAGCTCAAGAGGAGGAGGGGGGTCTTCTGTTGGGATGCTTGTACACATAAAGGTATTTCAGATAAGGCTTCCAGCTCTGGCAGCGCAGTCAAAGGTCTGCACCGCTCACACTGGAGCGACTGCATGTGTTGGTGTCTACATATCTGAGGGACCAACTGTGTCAAGTCCAGTATCCCCAGTGTGAGTCTGGTCTGTCCCAGACTGAAGACGACCAGCGGTAAAGACGTGTTGATATCTTTGGCGTGGCTCTAACACGGTGGTCCTCCGTCATACAGTCAGAGAGGTTCAAGGATGGTCGTTGTCACGGTCTGTGATCAAAGACAGCCTGGGATCAAACCACCTACGTCTACTGACCAACCAATAGGAATGCAGCATGAAATGAGCCAATCAAACAGACAGATAGCAGCTTGCCATGGAGGCAAAACTAAAGCGCTAAAAGAAATGTAAGGAAAACCTTGAGGAGTTGTGGGAGCCAACCAGACGTCACTCTGAAGTCGCTGAATACCAGCGCTGACTTCAGGCCTCAGACAACAACACAAACAACATCAGCTTAACGGTTTTTGTTTAATGGCTGCCAGAGGAAAAAAAACATCAGTTGGCGGTGTTGTACTGATGTGGTGCTTTTATTTTGAAAGAGACTGTATCAAACTGTACATTTCCTGTGAAAACAGAAGTGTATTTTGAAAACAGACAATGCATGTAACAGGCTGAAGTTGACACGGCGTCCCAGAACGTCAACAACCAACACACCCAGGGTACCTTGGACGCCATATGTGGACGTGGAAAGTCCATGACCAAACGTGGACATGTGACGAGGTCACAGTGAGGATGATGTTGAAACGTCACTTTCAGGAGAAGATGAGTGAACACGATGTTTCAACTCTAACCGAAACTAAATTTAATGAAAAAATGTGTCGTTAAATCGTCAAACTAACACATACCAGGTGGCGCCGTCATGAAACTGAAACACTGCGAACACAGACTGATATAAACTGTTGATTTCAGACTCCACCTGTGTTTTAAATGAGTTACTCTGTTCAAATATCTGACTCACTAAACCAACAACCAAACACAAACCAGTCTGAGTCCACACTTATCTTAAACCTTACTTCCTCATTTCCCAGCAGCCCTCAGTGAAGTGACGCCCACTCCTCAACAATCCTTCAGCCTCTCTGAGGTTCTTCTGCAGTCTGAACTGCAGCTGCTGCCAGCAGGTCAGTGACACGCAGTCTGCAGAGGGAGAGCATGAGGACTGACGCTGAGCTGCCTGAGTAAGTCTTAAAGCTGCCTGTGTCTCTGTGATACAGCCGTCACATGGTGATTTTAAATGTGTGACAGTGACAGGCCGTATACATGTTCCCAGGACACGTGTTCCTGTACCTGCTGGCACCACGTAACTGTCCGTCACGTCAAAGTCATTTAAACAGATTCATCTGCAGAGACGGAGGAGGAAGAGGCGGAGGAGGCAGTCGAGTCAGTGGCTGTACCCATCGTCTGGACGTCTGAGCCAATCAATACGGCCCGCTCTCCTGTTACTGTACCTCCGTCCTCCTCACACAGCCACGTGCTCGCTCATATCTGCAGCGGGCTCATCACGCAACAACCCAGGACATGTGATGCTACGTAGGGCGGCTGCCGACACTTTAATTTGTCACTGCTGATAGGGTTTGTCAAACTCTTCCTGGAGTTCATCAGCCACCTGGCCTTATTTGTTCACTCCACTGATGACTTTTCAGCCTCTTGAGAAATGCTCCGCCGCCACAGTGACCTTGATGCTCAGTCGCTGCATATTTTCCATGATGTACGAGCCTATGCGGAGCGGCGCCGCGTTGTTCTTCAGGGTACTGATGAACCTGTACGAGAGCTATAAAAAATTATCCCCTTTCCATAATCGACACCATCACTGCGCTGAAAAACAACAGCGGTGAGAAAAATGGAGCAGATAAAAATCACACAGAAAGTAAAAAGCTTTGAGGCAGGTCTGCAAAGATCGGAGAGGCAGAATAATAAAGAGCGAGACAGGTAGTGAGAGCGGGAAGTCTCTGGTGTGTTTACAGCTCCAACAACTGTAAAGTTTCAGAGAAATCTGCACATGCTAATTTAAGAGAGAAGTAAAGAATGAGTGGAGGATCCAGAGGGACACTGACGGGCTGCGCAGGTTACACCAAAAGAATAAATTAGCATTATTTGTGAAGCTTTGCTTCATATTTACACATTTCACATTTTCTACAGTGCCTGTGTTTGTTCAGTTGATTTGTTTTTGATTTGAGACACATTGCTCTGCAGCAGAGGTGTAAACGATGGTCATGAAGCCTTCTGAGGTAACACATGTCGTATCTGGAACAGAATCAATCACTGTCACTCTGCAGCAGCAGGCGGCGGCTTTACTCTGAATTATCAAACTTCTCTGTGATAAATTCAGGGTGAAATAAATGTGAGTGTTTCTCGTGCAGGGCGCTCTGCCTGGACGCTGAGCGCTGCGTGATGAACAAACATTTTCAACACATGGTTTGAATGTTTGACAAAGACTCATAGCACACAGCCAGAAACACTCTGGAGCTTTGTCACTGTGTGGCCTGGCTGCCGTCCAGAATCTAAACTACTGTGTTTCAGCACAAACAATAAAAGAAACTGAGAGACGTTAAGAAAACATATGTACCAATTACAGCCAGGCTGGACCACAACCACACAGACGGCAGCTACCTGCAGTCAGGTGCTGCTGGACTGAACACAACACTGTGTTTTAATAAAGTCTGTTCTCACTGTGGAGAAATTAATCTCTGTCCATGTTAACAATGAGTCTACGCTAGGAAACAAATAACTCCCTTTAAATACCAATGAATTTAAATGGCTGCTGTAATGATTCGTCCCGCTCGTACCGTCCATCCTAATCAACTCCCACAGGAAGTGACATCAGCGTTCACATGATCCCAGGAAAAACACAACTCCAGGTTTATCACAGGCGTCAGCAGACTGAGTCACACAGATCACACAAATCATCTGACTGCTGATTTAAGACTAAAACTAGAATCACCCCGTGGTTGTATGACTCCGCCCACCAGTCCACCCTGTGGTTGTATGACTCCGCCCACCAGTCCACCCTGTGGTTATATGACTCTGCCCACCAGTCCATCCCGTGGTTGTATGACTCTGCCCACCAGCCCACCCTGTGGTTATATGACTCCGCCCACCAGTCCACCCTGTGGTTGTATGACTCCGCCCACCAGTCCACCCTGTGGTTGTATGACTCTGCCCACCAGTCCACCCTGTGGTTGTATGACTCTGCCCACCAGTCCACCCCGTGGTTGTATGACTCCGCCCACCAGTCCACCCTGTGGTTGTATGACTCTGCCCACCAGTCCACCCCGTGGTTGTATGACTCCGCCCACCAGTCCACCCTGTGGTTGTATGACTCCGCCCACCATACCACCCTGTGGTTGTATGACTCTGCCCACCAGTCCACCCTGTGGTTGTATGACTCCGCCCACCATACCACCCTGTGGTTGTATGACTCTGCCCACCAGTCCACCCTGTGGTTGTATGACTCTGCCCACCATACCACCCTGTGGTTGTATGAATCTGCCCACCAGTCCACCCCGTGGTTGTATGACTCCGCCCACCATACCACCCTGTGGTTGTATGACTCTGCCCACCAGTCCACCCTGTGGTTGTATGACTCCGCCCACCAGTCCACCCTGTGGTTGATTAATGAATTTAAAGAAATTCCACCAAACTCAAATCAGGTCATCCTTAACAAATGTGCGTGCCAAATGTGAAGTAATTTCTTCAAGATGTTTTTGACACCAAATTCCAATCAGTTCATAGTTATTTATGTCCACGTGAACATTTGTGCCAAATTTGAAAAATACATCCACAAGATGTTCTCGAGATAGCGGGCTCATAAGAATGGGCCTGACGGATGGACAATGTGGAAACATGAAGCCTGTGGCCGTGGTTATCGGTGGCGTGGAGGAATAAGAACCGTGAGCTTTAATGTTTGTGTGCCACAGACTGGCGACGCTGACAGAGGAGTCGTTTCTGTGGAGGAGAAACTGAAGCTTCACTTTAATCTGTGTGATTTCATTTCTTTGCTTCTGTCTCAGTGATTTGGGATTGCAGATGTCTTGTGTGTGTGTTTAAGCCCTTTGGCCATATGCTATCTCCGCCTGGACTGCCACACAAAGGCTTTTTAATCAGTCCTCTTCATGACGGAGCACATTCAGTCATTAAAGACACCAGGCGCTGAGGCAGCCGCTTCAGCCGCTCGCCTCCAAAGTCTCTGGCTGCAGCCAGGCCTCAGACTGCTGCTTTATTATCTCTGCCTCATAACTGGATCCTGATCCTGTCCACAGCAGCATCGTCTCTCTCTCTCTCTATCTCTGTGGAGAAAGGATGCATTTCAAAGTCTGTGATTCACAGAGACGGCTGTCCTCTTCTGTTTGCCTCAAACTGTCTCTGGATCAGCTGAAGACAAACTCAACTCACTGGAAAACAACAGACTGCTGTAGAAACATGTTCAGACAGATCTGAGGGTCAGAGTGGAGTCTGAACAGTTCTCCATCCTCTCTTCTAGTCTGGACACATCGTCATGGCAACTGATGCAGCAGACCTAACCTGCTCCAGCTTCGTCACCACATGTCCACGTTTGGTCATGGACTTTCCACGTCCACATATGGCGTCCAAGGTACCCTGGGTGTGTTGGTTGTTGACGTTCTGGGACGCTGTGTCAACTTCAGCCTGTTACATGCATTGTCTGTTTTCAAAATACACTTCTGTTTTCACAGGAAATGTACAGTTTGCATACAGTCTCTTTCAAAATAAAAGCACTACGTTGATAAAACATCTTGGATTGACGTTGTCTTCCATCAACAACAAACGTGGTTTTGTTTTTCCCCAGCGGCACTTCATGGTCGTCGTCACCTCTGACTGAGGCTTCAGGCTTTGTGGAGCTCAGACTAACAGATTCAGGCTCAGCTGAACCTGCTCTCTGGTTTACAGAGCAAACAGGAGCCAGGGTTCATGTGACGTTACAAACGACCTGCAGTAACTGCTCTTACAGCTAATGTGTGACAGCAGGAACCTGAGTCCACCTCCACTTTTGGCACAAAAAAGGAGAGAAAAAATTTCACTTTGGCACTGACGTGCAGCGAGACAGCGTCCAGCTGACAGGAGCAAACAGCCAAAAGCTAAAAAGTAGAGATCCTGTTGTGTCTCCAGTCTCAGTGTGGATCTCAGCCAAGAGTCCAAACAGATCAATGTGCACGTGCACAGGAGTTAACTGAAGGGTGAAACTGACACAACTTTAATGGGCCAAAATATGAACTTTATTCTAATTGAATTAATTTGGGTTTTGCCCTCAAAGTAAACATTATTCAATAGCTCTGAACATTAGCATAAATTAAACCTGATTCCAGAGCAGCTCCAAAATAAGATGTTTTTCTGACCTTTCCGCGTTGTTGACACACAGATGTATTAAACGCTCGACCCTTCGCTCATTTGAATAGTAATTATAAACAGCCTTGAGTCGGCGTTCTGACTTTCACCTCCACTTGAAGCCATCGCTCCCTCATTATCCACACTCACTGCATGTTTCCAGCCCGCGCTCGGAGACGTGCACAGCACCTGCATCGTGTTCAGACCGAGCTGCGTGCACGAGGCTGCAGCCATGTTTGCTGACAGCGTAGAAACATGATGCTCTTTCAGAGGGATTTCTTCCCGTTCCAGGGAGATGATTTATTTAAAGTGGGCTGCAGATTTGTTTTTGCTCTGCGTGTTCTCCATGAATGTGGCACATGTAAACAGCCGTCCTGCTCGTGGGGAGAGAGGCCTGCAGATTGTTTGTGCTGACAGTGAAGGAGCTGTTATCACAAATGGAGGGCTGTTTTTCTCCTCACAGCTTGCTGTCAGTGTTCGAGCGTGGACACGCAATTGCATTTGTGTGTGTTCTTGTAACAAACTGGCTCCTGTCCAGCAGCTCCGAGTGTCTAATAGCGTGTGGACATCTCATAAAACACTGCATGCTGTGGGAGGGTTCTGCATTTTTCTTTCTGCTAAGCTGGCGAGTTTCAGCCGCCCAGAGAAGTTGCATCACTTCAGCGTTCCCACGTGAGGGTAATTAGCGGTTGACAAACATGAAAGTCAGCAGAAAGCTTCTTTGAATTCCAAATATTTCTGTGAAGAGAGAGTCGATATGATGCTCTGTAGTTATAAAGCTCATCAGATCACTGTTGAATACCAGCAAAATGCTGATCAATAACTAAATTCTTCTTTTCACTGCTTGAGAGGAAAAAATCCTCGGAGGACGTCGACCATTAGAGAAATTTGCTCTTTGTGTTTCTTCATGTTTCTTTTATGTGTCTGTGCGAGGTGATGAGGGAGCAGCACGGCTCCCACACATATGCCTGTCAGGAAGGCAGCGAATGCATCACATCTGCCAATCGATATCTATCCTCTGCTCGGGGCGCACAGGTTCACTGAATATTAAACAACCGTGGGAAAGTTATCCTGTCACGTTCCAGGTGAGCGCAGCGAAAGCCAGCAATTATCCCGTCCTCCCGCCCACAGAGCCGACCGACGCAGCGTTTTAATGACAACACAATCAAGCCTTCATTAAACCCCCAAGTTTATCTGCTGAACATTTGGAGCTGTGACTGGACCAAGTGGACGGACTCTCTCTGTGGGTCGCGTTCACATGTTTGTTGAAGCTGAGTTTCTGCACACAGAGTTACAGACTGATGTGGGAACTTGTTTTATGTTGATCTTTAGGACCTGAGCGTGTTTGACTGAGGCACATAATACCTAATGTCTCCACTGAACACTTTCATATGAGAGTTACTGGGAAGTTAATCACAGCTCAGATGTTAGAGCACAGTTCATGTCTGTTACCAGTCTGACACATAACTAGTTTGGTTGGTTGGTAAGAGGTTATCTGCAGCAGAGAGTGACGTCTGAACAGCTTCTGTGTCAGATCATCTTCCACTTTACAAAACAAGAGGAGGATTTTTAATTGGAGGTGTGAATCATTAGTTTCATCATCATATGATGTTAAATTGATTTTTAACATCATATAAAATAATATTGCTGATAAGACAGAGCCATGATGATACTGTTTATCACAATTATCTACGATGACAGGCCGGATGAAGGGGTAAACTGACACGTACCATGACCTCCTGTGAGGTCACATGATCAGAGCGGTGCTGACTCGGTGCTAAACTTGAGCTTGTAAAGTGTTTTGAGCCAAATGTGACATTTGTGCAGCCGACCTGAGTCTCAGAGGGTCAACAGATCCAACATCAGCAAACATGCAGCTCTGCGCGTTTGTTTGTCTCCTCCTGTGAGCCGGCGCTCTTCCCGTTACAGCCGACACCATTTCAACTAAGACGGGTGTATTTTTAAAGTCCCTGCCCGGCGCTGCTCCACAGAAAACCCGACTGGGGAACATTTTCCATCCCTGGGACACAACCTAATGAGCAATGCCAGTCCTGTCACACAAACTATGATCTTACCAGCAGTCATGTTGCAGTGAAAAACACCCGTGGGGATTTGAGTCAAGCTGTAGCAAAGTCTCCTGGGTAAACATAGTTAAGACGGCAGCTCTGTAAATAGAACAGCCTGCTGACATGTACACTACATCAGTGATGCTGTGTGTGTCTACAGTAGGTCCCACCAGCCTACCATTAGTCTGAGCTCTGTCTCTCTCTGTCACAATCCCTCAGCTTCCCCTCGCCTCTCCGAGCGGAGCCGAGCGGAGCGCCGCCGACAGTCAGCGAGCGCCTCGGCTGCACACATCATTGATACTAATGGGGACGGAAGGCTGGTGTAGGGTGCTGTGTGTGTGTGTGTGTGTGTGTGTGTGTGTTTGTGCACGCGGAGTAACCAAAGTCAGGATTACACAAGTGGAGCATGTGTGGTTGCTCTGCGGCACGGAGATCAATTCATGTCGCTGCAGCAAATGGCGTGACAACCAGTCTCCTCCCCGTCACCATCTGCCTCCTCGCTGCCAATTTGTCACAGCACATCCAAGTGTGGCCGTGCCCTCATTTAACACTGAGCAGGAGCACGACTCAGGGAGGAAAAGGAGGAAGAGGAGGAGAAAATAAGGGCAGTGACAAAGACTGCAGCCCTCGGGGCGAACAGGGAGAGAGGTCAACTGGAGTTTATCAGAGGGCAAACACAAGAAACCCACACAGGAGGCGTCCTGGTGACTCAGCTGGCTCAGAGACAAAACACAGACCTGCACCAGGCTGGATTTAAATCTGCACCTCCGTCACACATCTCCTCTCTCGGAACATCAGCCCCTCCATCAGTCTGATGGAAAATACCAAAATGATTCATCTTAAAAAGAAACTTCTTTACTGATGTGCAGGAACGTTTCCTTCAGGTGATCAAACTAAGTTCCTTAGTTCAATGTCGGCCTGTTTCCTCCAGAAACTGTCTGTATCCAGGCATCATTTTGTCCATATAGCTGCAAACAGCTCTCTGTGTTTCACTGGGAGGATTATTACTGGGAGGATTATTACTGTGACACACCGCGCTTACACAGTGGACAGGTGATGTGACTTCATGACGCGGATCATAAAATGGAGGGAAGGAGAGAAAAGAGTGAGGCATGAAGAGAAGACACGGGTCAGAGTCTCTGTCACACCTTCCTGTCACTACAGTACATGATGGTGTTCAACGTGTTCTCATAGAACAGTTCGTATGATATCCTGTGAATGATGTCACGTCCTTGACATACAGTTATGTAAAGTTACTGAGGTTCGGTTTAGGAAAAGAAACATAGAGACACTACACATTTGCCCATCATTAATTGTCCTGCATGTCATGTGAGTGGAATAATGTTTAATAGCCTGTAGGTAATAGTAATTATTAATATTAATATTAATTAATATTATTACTTTCATTAATGTTGTTGTAAGCTACTGTCATTACCGTCTGTCCTGCATCTCTCTCTGTCTCATTGTGTCATACAGATTACTGTTAATTTATCATGTTGATCTGTTCTGTACGACATCTACTGCACGTCTGTCCGTCCTGGAAGAGGGATCCCTCCTCAGTTGCTCTTCCTGAGCTTTCTACCGTTTTTTTCCCCATTAAAGGGTTTTTTTGGGGAGTTTTTCCTGATCAGCTGTGAGGGTCTAAAGGACAGAGGGATGTCGTATGCTGTAAAGCCCTGTGAGGCAAATTGTGAATTGTCATATTAGGATTTATAAATAAAATTGATTGATTGGGGCAGACTGACAGGTCTGATATGTCTTATTCACTCAGCAGCTGACTTGTTGAATGATGGCAAGTGGATTTAATAATAGTGATAATGATGATGGTGATGCTCATCACAGTGACAGTGGCAGGGACTAAGACTTGGGATGTATCCATAGTAACGCCAGACGCTGGCTGCTTTACAGAGCAGGTCCAGCGGTGCCGCCGTCATCAGGAATGGACGTCGCTTCACGTGACGCTTCAGTGGAAAGGATGTCTCATGTCTCTTAAACCGACAATGCTCGCTCATCACTCCTAGCATTTTTTCCTAGGTGGGAGGGGCTAAACGGCTAGCAAAGTCGGCTAGGTAAGATAACTAGCAGTAATTTAAGAGACTTGGGACAGACCCAGTGTTACCTCCATCAGCTCTTAGTTCCACCTGCTGCCAACAGCTAACACTGACTAGCTGCTAACAGCTAACATCTAGTGTTATCTACTTGCTAACAGCTAACATTGACTAGCTGCTAACAGCTAGTGTTTTCTACTTGCTAACAGCTAACACTGACTAGCTGCTAACAGCTAACAGCTAGTGTTATCTACTTGCTAACAGCTAACGTTGACTAGCTGCTAACAGCTAGTGTTTTCTACTTGCTAACAGCTAACATTGACTAGCTGCTAACAGCTAACAGCTAGTGTTTTCTACTTGCTAACAGCTAAAGTCCAGTTCAGACCGAAGATTCATGACGAGACAAAACAGTTTTAGAACGTTGCAGAGGAAAGTGTGAGAGGTGTGAACGGGCCGGTCTGACTCAAATTCACCTGAATTACACAACAGCCGGTGGAGTTAAACCTCCCAGTCTCTGAGGATGACGCTGACTAACTGTGCACACAGAGATCTTTGGTTTAGATTAAACTTCACCTGTAGCTCTTCTTTAAGAGACATTACGTTCATAGTTTGATGTCATGAGTCAACAGACTCTTTTGCTCTAAACATGCGAAACATTTCACTCCTGATCTCCTGAATATCACACATTAACCTGATCTGGAAAATAAACGACAAGTTGTTCAAATAAAATACTGATTTCACCTCATTAGCTCAGGGCGACAGTGGGAGGTGTCCCAGCTAAAAACCTCTGATGGCACGTCTTCACAAGTCTATTTATAACACATATCACATATAAACATTTCATTGTAAATACAGTTTATATATGTGGGATATTAATAGATGTGTCTGTGCTGGTGTTTTCTCCTCATATGTCTATCAAAGTAGCTGTGGTATGATGTCGAGGTCACACATGTACATGTATATGTTATCATGAATATGGGCAACAGGTTGGGCTTGTCACATGACGGCTCAGGCACTCTGGGTATCTAAGATGGTGACTTTCTGTCATCTATCAGAGTCTGAGGAGAGTTTAAGGAAGAGCTCCAAACATCACTTTGTACTAACAGCAGCTGCTGAGTGTGATGATCTGTTTTACGTTTCTTTACTCCACTGGACGTCAGGACGTGTGTGTGTCTTTTATACTGTCTCTTCAGTATATTAACTGTTGCTACTCAGTAAAGCTGAAGTATTTCTTGTCAAACAATTGATTGATGGATCTGTAGATCACTACATTACTAATCAATAGCTGCAGTTTCCCATCAACCCCGTCCTTCAGGTGTGACAAATGAATTCAGCTCGTCATCTTGTAAAGTCGTCCTCACGGAGACAGAGCTTCACCGTGTTTTGGTTTGATACACAAAGAAGTGTTTTGTTTTCTCATGTCAGCATGTGGGCCGTGAACAAATGTTCATACATCCAAAATATGCAGCAAACTATGCTTCACTTGTGTTGGGAAGGACACAGCGCTGCATTGTCAAGTGAGTGGGTGACAAGATATGAAAGCAATGCCACTCAGTCTCTTTCTGCCTCCGTCTCTCTCGCACATTTCTGCCACGATAATACCTCCATTCAACTCAGCGGTCTGATCATGTTTCACGCCTGTGCACCCGCATTGACTGCCGTTCTGTCCCATTTCACCCCCTTTGATACGTCTTTGTGTCATCAATAATGACAGGCAGAAAGAGGCTGTCCACGCCGGGGCCCTCGTGCCACCGCCACGCCAGCGCTCTGTTCATCACCTCGTTCCTATATCCTCACCCTCTGAGCGGAGCGTCATGTATTGTTTCCCTGCTGTCAGCAGAGAGCCGTGCTAAAGTGCCGGCTCCTATTCACTTTGACTCACGCACAGTTCTGTACAATGGCCCCGTGTCGCTGGGGCGACCAAAAGAGGGATCACAGCACAATGTCCAGCTTTGAAAGGGCCGGGAATAAAGAGATGGCCCAACGTGAGCGTTCACGCTGTCAAATGAGAGCTCACAGGGACAAAAACAATGTGTTTGTGTTACATAAAGTACGTCTGTCTGTCTACCTGTCCGTGTGACGCACAGCTGAGATCCAAAGCTTTCAGCTGTCTTTAGACCACTTTGGAAAAACACTTGAAACCCCGACGTGCTGCGGCTCGTACCGCCAGGTCTGGGTGTAACAAGGGCAGGCCATTACCAGACGGAGGAGACAGCTCTCAGTCCATTACTGAGCCGAACAGGAAGTGAACCTGAATTTATAGATATGTGATTATTTCCTACATTCATCTCAGCGACTCACAGAGCTGTGTTCCCTCTCAGAGAATATCTGGGACAGTCCTGCAGACGTACTGATCGTCTCTGTCAGATCTACACTGACGGTGATTCTCAGATACTGTACTGATCTGTGTGGAGGCCGCCAGCACCGCTGGGATGAAACAAAAGATCCTGTACGTTGTTATAATGATAAACTTTCTCCAGATAAAGACTGAGGGCGGATTTTTAGTTGGACACAGACTCAGTATAGAGACGACGCACCAGTGTTCGTTCTGACAGCTGTTTCAGATTTAGTCTTGAGATGAAAATGTTAATTAGTTTTAGTCATTTTTATCCTTCATACAAAAACTCCAAACGTGTGACTGTTTCTGCTGGCTACTGAAACATCCTGGTGCAGACTATTTACTGGAGTTTAGCAGATAATTACAAGCATGACCAGTCTTGACTGTCAACATCCCATAATGCACCACAAACATTTTCGTCCCATCTCATCAACGAAAATGAAACAAAGATTTCGTCTTCATTTTTTATTATTAAGATCTATTTTTAGCTTGTCACGTCTCGTTTTCATCATGGAAAAAGGTTGTTGATGAAAAATGTTCGTCCTAGTTTTTGTCAACAGAATTAACACTGGAGCCTTGACAAGTGTTTGACACCATCGTGAGCATTCACACTGTGCGGTGGTGTGTCCGTGTCACTCTGCAGTTACACCTCCAAAACACAAGTTGGCGATGGTGTTAATGTGCCACTGTGTTGAGTCTGTGTGAAGGCTGTAAAGTTTGATTCACTCCACTAGCACACACATTGAACACACACTAACATGGATAAATGGGGACAATATTAAACAACAGAACAACACTATGACTCAGACACAGGCCTGTGCTGTCTCACAGTGTGATGGTGAATCAGAGTATTCAGAAATCCCAACAGTATCATTTCTAATATCATCCAAAACACAGACGCTCCTCTTCATATGAGCATCACACTGCAGAGGCTGTACTGTGGATGCTTTGCATGTAGTGCACATCAGGTGCCAGCAGAGGTCATTGTGGTGAAACAGCTGACTGTGAGTGGAGGGGAGAACGTTACAGGACTGTAAACAGCAGAGAAAAGCAACAGATTTTCATCTCTGAGAATTATGGGATTATTTCAACCTCAACAGAGCTGGTGGTCATTGGAACAACTAACTAGACAACTAAAGGCCAAAACACATCACAAAATAAGCTCCTATTCTTTTCAAAGTACAACCCCACACCGGCAACGGCTAGATGCATGTCGACGATTTCAGTTTTTGAATTTACCTCAAAAACTCTGATCAGGTCAAACAAAGCAGAGAAGAAGTCGAAGCTCAAACTCAACTCTGTGATATTTACTGTGTGTACGATGTTAAAGAAGAATCATAACTGAACTTACCGACAGCTTTGTCTCGATCCACCAATCTGTAGCTCCTCCTTCTTCTCTCAGGAAGTGACCTCAGCAGGGTCTTGGAGGCGGGGTCTTGGATGCGGGGGGTTGATGGGGCGTCAGGGGTTTGAACCCCCTCTGAGGTTCTTAGCCTCAGATGGTTCAGTCTTTAACAAACTTCCTGTGGAAACAAACAGATGAACACATGAGGATCAGCTGTAAATATAAACGCATACGATGTGTCAGCTGATTGTTGTATGATACAGATATTCAATGCTGGAATATGAAACACAGCGATACTAAAGTGTGTCCGAGTCCTCATATAGAGTGAAAACAGATATAGTCAGAGGTCATGAGGTCTGGATTATTCAGCTCCAAACCTTCGCCCACACTCGTCCTCCTAGACCTGATAAACAGCTTGTTCTTATAACTGAGGAGATATTGTGTCCTCAAATGTGTCCTGCAGCAGGACAGATGGACGGATGAATATCTGCGGTGAAGAAAAACAATGATGCAAACACAAAAGCTGCGTTCATGATCACAGAGTTTTTACTGTGAGTCAGTGCAGCAGCTGTCCTCATAACGTCTGTACAGTCACCTGCAGTCTGAACACTGTCAGGACACAAAACAGCATCACTGAGCGTCGCCACGGACGCAGGTCGACCTGCTGTTGTTACTCTGGGATGTAGATTTAACTGCTGTGAGGTCAACACCGCCTTGGAAATACTTAACAGGCCCCGCTCTCTGCAGATCAAGCAGAGCACTGTGACGGCCTCAGCCTCAGCGCACACACACACACACACACACACACACACACACACACACACACACACACTGTGGGGAACAGCTTCATACAGTCATCATCAGATGATCCATCGATCTGCATCGATCTCAGTGATCAATGATCCAAGATCATCATCTTAAGGTCACGCTTTTATTTTGAAAATCTGTGTCACTGTCAAACAGCAGCAGTCGAGAGGAAAGTTATTTAATGTGGAATAAATCAGCAGAGTTAAAACATCTTGTTTCAGACTACTGACAGGTCGACATGCAACACGCATCGTAAACACAGCTGTAAGAGATCAAACTGTGGGGACACGTGACGGACCTGGTCGGCCATCTTACTCTAACGTCTGACTACAGAAACAGCACTGCCTGACAGGTCTCAGTTATTCACATTATTCTTTCAGCAGCTTCGTCTGTATCACACGTGTTCAATGATCAGATGATATCGTCTCGTATCGATCGCAGGACCTGAATTGAAATCACATCAGAACCATATCATAGCGGAGTTTGTGAAATCTTCAAAGAAGAACTGATATCAGATCATATCATGATGAAACTGGTGATTTACACTCCTCCTGCTTCAGTAAACTTCAGGAGCAGATTTCTCTTCACGACTCGGCTGTGATTGGATCATGTCACCGTTAGATTCCCCTGAAAGGGGTTAGTTAGTTAGTTATGGCTCAGCTGTGACGGCACGTCCTCCTGGATCACCCACCCGGTAACCAGCCGCCGGCACACGCTGTCGACACATTACAGATGTGCACACAGGAGGAACAGCTAACACCAGGCAAACAGCTCCTGTTGTCGTGCTCAGTTTCTTCTTCACAGCCTGCTCAGAGTCGCTCTCAGTATCGATCGTAGCAAATGAGATCAGCTGGTGGGATTGTAACTTTAGCTGCTGGGCCGATTAGATCGGGCGCTCATATAACGCATGGGAGATGAAGGATAATGTTGCCGTGATTGTTTCATTGCCACGCTGCGATCATTGTGCCCCGGTGTTAGTAGTGTTCTATAATTTCTAATCTCATTTTCTAGAAATAGTCCCGCAGAGAGCCCCCTGATCCTGCCGTAATAGTTTGGAGGTGAGCCCCATTAACCAAATGAGCTTTTCAGAGCACAACATTCCTATTAACAGCACCGTGCAATCCCTCATCTCCTCCCAATGTGCACCAGCAGCCTCCCTGCAGACCACGGGCACCAGCATCACACGTTCAGGACATTAAAGCTCCCCTGAGCAGATCTGGCACAATCCCTCCTTCACCAAAATGACCCTGAAGCCCGCGCACACATTCATCCCACACAGATGCCTCTCCACATTCCCGTCTCTCTCCCACTCCTCTGGATATTTCCCTGCAGGCCTCGAGCTGCTCACTGGGCTGTGCTAGTGATCAATGGCCCCTGGTCACTGGCGTCAGGGGGGCCCTGGGCTCCAGGAATGGAGGTATTAATAATGCAAGGTCCAGGCCTGTCATATCCTCCATTAGCACGGAGGAGGCGGGGGGCCCACCGGCTGATTGATTACTAATTAGATTAATTGCCGTCTCTTAGAAAAGGAGGAGAATGTAATAGACTGATGAGAGCGAGGCGAGAGGAGCCTGGCCGGCTGAAAAATATCCACCCAGACTATTTAAAAAAAGATCAGGAATCTCTCATCTGGTCTCCTCTGAGACGAGGAAACAAAAGGCAGAGTCGGCACTCATAAACAAGTGTTCAATCAACGTCCGGTCGTCGCACGTTACTTTATAAACACCCAATAAATGAGTGAATCCTCTGCAGGCGTCTCCACACACAGCTGACTACACTGAAGACGACGCTGTGCTTATTGGCTGCTTTCATTTGAGACCGTTTCCCCTCCCGTCCACACATTTGTGTCTTGTTAGCTCTCACTATCTGCGAGACACGACGTGATAAGACTCGCTGCTCTCCAGGTTCCATGTAATGTGTGTAATGATAATGTTGCTGAACGCAGCCGTTTGCTAAAGGCTGCAGAGGTGCGGACAGATTGAGTTCCACTTAATCTGCTCGCCATCCTTTGGAGATAAAACTAATAAAACACACATCAAAGCTGCGGCGTACACACTGCAGTCACCGAGGGCGCTGAATCAACATGTTTCCTGTCACATCACATGTTTTCTCTTAACGACACAGATTATTGTTGTGAATCAGACTGAAATGAGCGAGCCGATGTTAAAATCAATTAGTGTCCACTCAGTGTCTCCTCCAAATGTGACGCCTTCAGTTTGAGGACCGATTCATTACCGTCCTGATCAGGACCAAAGTGGCGCTCTGTGGGAAGTTGTTATACTTCATTTTAATTATCCTCGGTTCTAATTAACAGTCAAAGTGTGTCGTGGTCACAAAGTTTCCTGGAACGTTTCCCTCCGTCCTGACCAGGAAGTGATTGGAAAGCACGGAGTACTTCCAGATCCTGTATCAACATCACCGCTGAAATTATTTCTGTCAAAATCACGTCTTTATTTTCCAACGAGTGGCGAGGCGGGCACACGTGTACGAGTATGAGACTAATTGGCACGCTGGTTCGGCCACACTCATTACATCCGCCCACACTCCACAGAAATAGCCTCACACTTGTGAGGGGATAATGCCTCCCAAACAGGGAGCTGCAGTATTTGTCTCAGCCTGCCTCTGCACCGGCAGACCGCGGCGAGTCTCAGCCCGCTCTGCTGGCTCTCGCCATCCTCAGGGGAAAACAGTCCCAGCATGCACTGGTATGTTTAGTGCATTAACTGTGCTGAAACAAATAACTCATTTCTGAGGAGCCTGTGGAAGACGACGCACAGTTTGGACCAAGAACTACGAGGAAAAATGGAGAAGCCTGTCGAGACATTATTGCTCTTTAACACCGCCTGTTCAGGGCGAAGATATCACGCCGTTACTCCACCTCACCGCTCTCTATCAAAGGTCCGATCGTAGAGTCAGACACAGAACACAGGCACTGACAGCGCAGACGCAATGTCTGTATGAGGACATCTATCTTTATACTTTATACTGATATTGTTATTGACATGTGATGTCATTGTTATTGTTTACAAAGAGCTGCTGACATGTATGTTATGTGTCACACTGGAGGCCGACGCTGCTGTGTCACATGTTAAATGTAGTGAGCAGAGCTACTAACTGCTCTTCATCACAATAACGGCACTACCTGTAGTGATGCTACATGTCACGTCTCCTCTGATTCTGTGATGTCATCGTGCTGTCTGTAATCGCACACGTGTGAAAAAATGTAAAGGCGGTGTGCAGGCGGGACTTTGTGGCGGCTCTATAGCGCCATCTGTGTGTAAACTGGGCTGGTGTTTATCATCAGTGGAGGATGTGGACGTCTTATCTCATGTCACAGATCATGAGACTGGTCGTCAGCGTCTCTGACAGCGAGAGGAGTCGTTACGCTCTCTGTCACAGATGAGTTGTTGAGGGTCTGTCAGGACGGAGAGGAACATTAGAGCCATTAATTATTCTGCTCTCCTCCATCGAGCAGGACGGCAGCTCTGAGTCACTCCCTCATATGTGACAAAGCTCCTCTAAAGACGGAGCTTTGTTGGACTGCCAACACTCAAATCTGTCGGCACATCATCCCAGAGGACAATAAAGCCAACACATTCATCCAGCATTCACAAACTGTCAGGAGCTGCTGCCGCTGCCACCGCCGCCGCCGCCGCCACCGCTGGCCTTCTGATGCTTCGAGGACTGAGATCAGACACACACAAAGGCCGAGAGGGAAGCAACACACACACTCTTAACTCTGAGACACACACACGCACACACAGGCACACACACAGGCACACACACACACACACACACACACACACACACACACACACACACACACACAAATCCCGAAAAGCCTTAAAACAACAGATTCAAACTCAGAGACCAACCTGAGCGTGTCACACCTCAGCTCTCTGTGGGCGCGTCTATGACATCATTAATATAAACACCTGTGCCTGTTTGAGGGTGAGGTCACATTTAGTCTCACTCATTCATCCTGTGACTCTGCACATGATGAAGATCTGTTTGTGGTTGATGACGTTAAAACATGATGATGTCACAGTCAAGCTGACCTTTGACCTTTTGACCTTCACTATTTTATCCTGTCAGACATTTGTGTCTAGTTTGGTCAGAATTAGTGAATGAATTCTTCAGTTATGGACAGAAACATTCTGTGAGATCATTCATTAGTCCAAGTGGACGTTTGTGCCAAATTTGAGAAAAATAAATAAATAAATAAAACTCCCTGATGTGTCATATCACCTTCACAAGAATGAGACATTTGACCGCCATCACCGTTGAGTCCAGGTGGATATTTGTGCCAAATTTAAGCAAATTCCTAGAGCTGTTGTTGACATGTTGACATGGCTGTTGTTCACGAGACGGACAACCAAAAAACAAAATTCCTCCGTCCTCAGCTGCCGCCAACATGGAGGTATGAGAATCTTTATCCTGCTGACTGTCTGTGCTGTAGTGTCTTCCTACCTTCAGTTCTGTACCTGTGTCCTTTCCTCTCTCCTTCCCTAACCCTCAGCTGCCTCCTTCCTCCTCCTCTCAGCCCCCGCTGCTCGCTGCAGTGACGACACGCTGTGCTAATTGAAAGCGACCCTGACTCGTCCTTTTTCCAAAGCGCTCTGGCCGGTGCCCCGTTGTTTTCCCCTCTGCCGGTGGCTGACAACTGGCCTTTGGGCTGTGGCGCTCTGCGGCGTGAACTCTGGCCTCGCCGTGTCGGCCGCTCGCCTCTCTGTCTGTCTGCAAATACGAGGTCCAGGCACAGAGACGGACGCTCCTGCTCTGCCTGAAGTGAGGACTGTTCAGGATAAACAGAGGCGTCCTCAGGAGGGTAAAGGAACTCGCTCTGCGATCGGGCGTCTTGAAGCGAGAGGAGCTGATGCAGAATTTAGTTTCCACAGTAAAGAGGTGGAACATTTGTAATTCAGTGATGATGCAGACAGATCTGAGCCGCCGTCCCTCCAACATGCTCCGCACCCTCTGAAGGACAAAAGCAGGAAGCCTAACCTAATAGAGGAGCTCCAGCTGCAGCTGCAGACGGCGTGATTAGATTCTCTGCTCGTCTTTAATTCCTTTATCAAACAGCAGAGATATTCCAGTGAAACTAAACGTCGTACCTGCAGAGGTGGGCTGCTCTTATCAGCCTCACTGAACAGCCTCACTGAACACGACTGGGGCCCAGAATGTAATAGCCTCACAGCGCGCTCATAAATCACCTGAAGAGGCTGCACGCCACATGCACTGACACTCCCGATCTGCCAACCTGTGTCTTTATTAAAGAGCACATTACACCACACACACACACACACACACACACACACACACACACACACACACAGACGAACGCAAACACCAGGCGACCACAAATATGATCCTCACTCTGTGTGTGTGTGTGTGTGTGTGTGATTGAGACACACGGCCATTGTTTTTACATCTTGTCAGCTTCCTCTTCACAATTACTGCGATTGTCTCCCTCCCACTGAGAGTGACGCATCACTTTGGACGGATACATGTCTGCTCACATTTGATTTGCTTTAGTGGAGCTCTGAGATCTTATTGGCCAAACACTGTACACAGCACGCCGTGTGTGTGTGTGTGTGTGTATGTATGTATGTGTCTGTGTGTGTGTGTGTGTGTGTGTGTGTGTGTTGGTATTTCTTCTCTCTGTCTGTTCTTCCTCTAACTTTGACAGCTAAATTGGAAAATGTCAGAAGTAAACATCATGTGATCTGACAGAGACTCAGCGGCGAGGCGAGGTGGAGCAGCAGTAAAGGTCCTGTAAGAGAGGAAACACTCAGCCTCCTCAAATCAAGACGTCTTGAACACACACGCCGAGTGCTGCGTCAGCTTCTCACATGATTCATTTCATGATAATTTAAAGAGATAATTTGCCGATTGTCATACAGGTTAGCATCGTTACAGTGATGGTGTTAGCGTGTGTGTGTGTATGTGTGAGTGAACTGAGACACACGTCCCTCCACCTTGATCTCCCTGCTCATCTCGTCACTGTAACTAATAATAATAATAATAATGATTATGTGATTAGTCGTAGTGTAAAACTGAGTTTCTGTCACTGCGTGTCTTTTTCTTGCTGCAGTGTTTTCAGAATTATATTTTAGAGACTGTCATATGAGACTGTTTGTTACCAGCTGGCTGCCATTTTGTTTTAGGACGAGGAACTTGCATTAGGTCACCAGCAGGAGTGCTTATTGGTCCGGTGTGGTGCAGTGCATTCTGGTAGTTGTAGGTTTTCCACCTTTGAGCAAAAGCTAATGTCACAGTGGCCATGTGTGTGTGGGCCCTCCTGAGGTCATTATTGATGATGTACTTATGGTCTGAATGTTTCTCTGTATAGGAGCGAGCATGTAGCACACATAAATATCACACCATAGCATTTATAGCCTGAGCAAGTCTGCGATGCTCGTCCCCAGCTGGGCCACACAGGTGACAGTGTGAAGTCACAACAACAAAAGTAGAGACAGAAGAAGACACAAACTGTGATACATAATTATCAATAATTATTTATGACTGCATCACTGATTCCTCTTCAAAACGGTTTCAGTCTGAGTTTAACGTGATTGAAATCAGGATCCAGTTTAAATTCTGAAGGTAAAGAACTCCACAGACAGATAAAGCTGTTTGTCTAAATGAGGATCTACACAGGTGAACCTGACAGCTCATCTCTGACACACTGACAACAGTCCAGATGATCTAAATCAAACACATGACTCCGTCCACAGATCTCCACCAGCTGCTGCTGCATCCTTTCACACCTTCACATCTCTCCAAATGTTATCTAATCATTGTCTCTGTCCTGCATGGAAACAAACCCAGCAGGCGGCAGCCATGATGGAGGCCAGCTCCTGACCTCTATGCCATAATTCAAACCCTGCCACATTACTTCATGCTATCTGTAGAGAGGCCTTTGAGCAAGGCACTGAGAGAGAGACTGGTCCTGTCCTCAGTAAAGACTGCTGTCTGATCTGTGTCTGCAGACTTCAGACGACGAGTGTAAACCCAGCTGTGAGCTTGTGTCCTCTGAAGGCTTCACTCATCAGACCTGGACTGAATGAACGTGTCTGTGATGATGATGTCACTGTTGTGTCTCTGCAACATAAAGAGCTGATGCATTATTTCTGCAGCATCACAACACAATACCAACAAAAAGCTGCTTTGTGCTCAACGTGTTTGCAACATAAACTGAGACAGAAGAGAGAATGTGTACCTGAGCTGTACGGGACCGTTCAGACAAATCACACGTCGTATTTTCTGTCCTGGTCTTTGAAGTCACAAGGTCAGTCTGTACACATTCTGCTCCTGTTCGATTTAACGACTGGTTTCTGTAATCGCAGCTTTATTGTCAGCACTCTATTGTTTAACTCAGCATAAAGAACACTGCTCATCATCTTCTGCAGGGTTTTTGTGCCCTTGGACAAAAGATGTGACATTCACATACGATGCAGTGACGCGAGGAGCGAGCTGCCTCCTTCAAGGAACCCAACATGTCAAATAGCTGAGCTGAGGGACGATCTGAGTCAAACACACAGGACTAAAACTTCTGCAGGCTGCCACAGAGCTACGAACCAAAACCATGCAAATCATCAACAGGAAAAAACACTAAATCTCTTTCTCCCACTCACTTCCTGCAAACAGCAGACGTAGCCGTGGGTAAACACCGCCGCACAACACATCACCACAAGAAAGATTGGCTGCTGAGAGACGGGAACGTAAACAGCTCGAAAGCTCTCACAGAAGAAGTTGTTACTCTCTAGAAATAAAATGTTGAGGACGGAGATTGAATAAAGGCGCTGGAGGTTTTTCTCATCCAGACTCCTGTGGCTGTAATCTGACCGGTGGCAGCGGTCCAAGGCAATCTCTGAGGAGCGAGCTCACCCACAGAGCCGCCGCCGCCACCGCTGCTGATGTACGTCTCTCTGAGCGTGTGCTGAAAAGTCTCCAAGTTTTTCCTCCACACCTTCTGTAATCTGTGACCACTGCAGTTTTCAACACAAGCACCAGAAGAAATGGACCAAACTGAAACTTAAATGTGACGAACATCTGACTCATCAAGTTTGAATATAACAATGCTGACTACAACGTACAGCCGTTAGCTGAGACGGTGGCCGTGGCACAACCAGAGCTGCAGAGAGCAGTGTGCTCAGCCTGGTGTGTGTTTCTGTGCTCAAGCTTCAGTTCAGACCATAAAGAAAATCCAGCAGCAGTAAAAAAGGAAAACGTTGTGACGTCATCACTGAAGCCAGAAGTTGAAATTCAGATTGTTTGTGTTTGTCTATCTGAGATCATCATGAAACTGTGTGTGGTCTCATGTTCCTGACTTTAAATGTTCCTCAGTGATGAACAGGACCGCCACCCTCCATGTTGTCTGTTACTCACTGGTCGGACAGTCGCTGGTGTTGCTGTCATCAGGCCGTGTGAAGGCTCAGCTGAAAAACGACAGCTGTTGTTGTTCAGCACAGTATTTGTCCTCTGCGATGGTTGGTCTTTGCTGTGTTTGTTGTCCCGCCCCTTCTCAACTGTGATTGGACGGTGACAGTGACGAGCGCAGCATTTTACCCAAAGTTAAACATTTTTCAGCTCAGAACAGATCAATGATCAGAGGACACTCAGTGTGGGGTTTAATCACCATGGATTGTCTTACTGAGACTCCGTGAAGACGTCTCAGCTCAAGGCTGATTATTAAACCTCTGGAAGAGACTCGATCGCACCGCAGCAGCACGACGGCTAACGTTAGCTTCTGTGCTGAACAAGGTGAGTTTCTCATTTGCAGCATTTTACAGATATTTGATGTTATGTCGTGTATGACATGTCTGAGCAGAGTTAACGTCCACTGTGTCAGATTGTCTCATCAGTGCTGTTTGACAGTTGATGGTGAGATGGACTCACAGGTTATTTCCACATAATGTGACATCACTTTGTTTTTGTACTCAACCAATCAGATAACTGCATGAGACCCAGCACAGAGTCTCCTCGCTCCAGGCGTCGATGTGGAGCCCTGGCAAATCTTAGATTTCAAGACATCTTCCATTTTCTCTGAGAAATCACTCGGTCAGTGAGCAGTAACTTAAAATGAAACTGATTTCCCTCGTTCTCTGTTCCTGAGTGAGGCGTTCACTGACACACCTTCTCAGGTGAGCAGAGAGACAACAGCTGACACATGCAGTGATAATAAAACAGGTGTTTCTGATCTTTATCTCTGCGTCTTCACGCCTTCTGTACATCAGTGGACGCTGGTTACTGCAGCACAGACAGTTTGCATACCTGAGATCAGCAGATATGATCAGCAGCCAGCAGCAGATAAAATCTACCAGATGACCCACAGCTCCACGGCCTCACCTGTCCCCACGCCACGCTTCCTGTCAGAGAGCGGTCAGCAGAGGATGAGAGGAGGCAGAGGCAGACAGCCGCGCTCCCGCTGGCTGCACACATTCTGTATCTTGACAATACGGATCAAACACAGTCTCCCAGCAGCAGCCGAGGCTGAGCCACTGTTTGTTATCTGCTCTGATATGGAACGTGCGACACGCAGACGCACGGCGAAGGAGAGTGAGGCAGACAGGTAATCCAGGATTACAGTGCCGACATGTCATTTTCATGGACGTGTTATTCCTGCTCAGTCGTCTTCTGTGTGAAACGTAGGGTGCAACCCCATCTGTCTGCTCCAAACTCTCCTCTGGCACCCATCAATGGCGCGCCGTGGACCGGCATAGACGACGAGATAATGAGCTCCCGTTGCCTTGTCAACGCCATCCCTTTTTTCCCCCGCGGACACACTCTTAAGCTCCCGTTTGGCCGTTTCCCGACGAGCAGAGCTCGTCAGTAAACAAGGCATCGAGGTGCAAGATGAGATTTCATATTGTCTTAAAATCCCTCACAGACACGGCGTCCAGCCACAAGTAGTTTAGCGCCTGCTGGTGGGTGGGGCCGATGACCTGCTGATGACCAGCACTCACATCAGATCTGAATACAGGAGGCTGCTTGTGTATAATGTTCCCTGCTCTCAGTCACATGACTCACTGACTCACTTCCTGCGAACAGACGTTCAGACACAAACTCATGTTTCACTGTGAAGGAATGAAAGAAAGCCGCTTTAACTCAGCCTCCAGGTGAGTTTCTTCATCTGCTGCAGGATGGCAGGCATCAGTCGGACAGACACAAATCAAACTGTCCACTTTCATGTTTCTTTTCTGTTTAGTTTCAGTCCTGTGACAGTTTCTATGTCTGTCGTCACTTCCTCCTTTCAGGCAGTCAAACCAAAACAACACCAAACAACTAGTGGTGACGAAGGAAGCATGGGCGTACACGGGGAGCACGGGTGTACACGGGGAGCACGGGCGTACACGGGGAGCACGGACGTACACAGGGAGCACGGATGTACACAGGGAGCACGGATGTACACAGGGCGCACGGACGTACAGGGAGCACGGACGTACACAGGGGGGACGGGCGTACACAGGGAGGACGGGCGTACACGGGGAGCACGGGCGTACACGGGAGCACAGGCGTACACGGGAGCACAGGCGTACACGGGGAGCACGGGCGCACATGGGAGCACGGACGTACATGGGGAGCACGGGCGTACACGGGGAGCACGGGCCTACACAGGGAGCATGGTTGTATGGGGAGCACGGGCGTACAGGGAGCACGGGCGTACACAGGGAGCATGGTCGTACGGGGAGCACGGGCGTACAGGGAGCACTGACGTACATGGGGAGCACGGGCGTACACGGGGAGCACGGGCCTACACAGGGAGCATGGTTGTATGGGGAGCACGGGCGTACAGGGAGCACGGGCGTACAGGGAGCACGGGCGTACACAGGGAGCATGGTCGTACGGGGAGCACGGGCGTACAGGGAGCACGGACGTACAGGGAGCACGGACGTACAGGGAGCACGGGCGTACACGGGGAGCATGGTCGTACGGGGAGCACGGGCGTACAGGGAGCACGGACGTACAGGGAGCACGGACGTACACAGGGAGCACGGACGTACAGGGAGCACGGGCGTACAGGACACCGTTAAATCAGAGCAAGCGAGTCCAGAGTCCAACGAAGATAAATTCATACGCATTAACAGGACAGAAAATCAAACAAGCAGCAGAAACATTTTGGTAACTGAGTTCATTCACAGAAACATTTATCATGTGAAACTGAAAAATAAATCTACATTAACACTAATTAAACAAACTTTCTTTCTCGTCAAACTTAAACACGTGAAATGAACCAGTCGTTCTTTGGTGGTTGGAGCACTAGAACATGTCGAGGTTCATATTCTATGAAAGAAACTCTCTTCAGCCTTCATAGTTTTTAGAATATAACAGTAAAGTATTTAAAACAATGGAATCGAACCTGCACTTGCTCAGCACCTTTCTAGTCTTAAGACCTCTCAAAGCACTTTAACACAAGTGTCACATTCACACGTTCACACACAGGCTGAAGCTAACGCACAAGGTGACGCCTGCTCCTCAGGTTCTGACCCTCTGATGGATCAGGAGCAGTTTGAGGTTCAGTATTTCACCCAAAGATCCTTCAACATGCAGACAGGAGGAGCCGGGGATCGAACCACCGATCTTCGGATTAGTGGATGACCCACTCTACATCCTGAGCCTCAACTGCCCCAAACTGACAGCACCAGGCGGCCTCCCATCAAGGTTCTGACCTGACCCTGCTCAGCCTCTGAGATCAGACCAGACCAGGTCATAAACTACTTTTATGAAAGGTCACATATTAACCCTTTAAAGCCGACAGCAACCTGACTCCATGTCTTTTAAAAACATGTGAAGAAGGCAACGAGCAACAAAAAAAATAACACAGCAAAAAATTAGTACAAATAAAAGAAAGTTAGAAACAAGAACATTAGTTGAAAAAGTAAAAAACAAATAAGGAAAAAATAATAATGATTCTGTGACATCATTTTTAAATGTAATAATTATAAATATAGTTTTCCTCAAGCTGTTTTCTTTCTCCCCTTGTTTTTAATAAATTTAAATAATATTTTGTATTATTTATTTGCATTTTGACATCTCCAGCTGCTCCTTGATTTTTTCCATGTTTCTGACTAAAATCACAGCAGTTTGACTCAAACATCAGTCCTGACAGTCTGACAGTCAGACATGATCATTTGAGTCCATTAAGTCAAAATAATGCAGATTACAAAGTAAACTGTGATGAAGCCCACGATCCTGTGCGTCTGTGCGAGCTGACAGAGTGTAGTCCAGAGTTCAAACCTGCGACGTGTCGGAGGCAGAAACTGCTCAGGAGCTCCGACACAGAAACAAAAACAGAGACAGAAACGATCGTTACTCACTTAATGTCTAATATTCAGAGCTCCACACTGGCGTCGGGATGATCATGTTTTAATCCATGTTTCTACACAGGAAGTAGTTTCCTGTCTTCTCAGGTTAAAGCTCCGCACGCTCACCAACACCTGTGGGTGGTCAGAGGGGAGTCGGACCACATTCCACCTGCTCTATCTCCATCAGCATCAGGACACTTCCTGTATGGCCGCATTCTGTGTGTCACATTCCTAAACACACACACACACACACACACACACACACACACACACACACACACACACACACACACACACACACACACACACTCAGTCAGCCACGATGAGCCAATGGCTCTCAGCTCAGACATGTCGCACACTTCAGTGTTTTGTTTACCAGCTCTCTGTAATCACGGTCTGTAATCACGCCAATTTCCTCCTCGTCTATAACGGACAATTTCACCACAACATCTCTCCTGGACTCGTCTCTGCTGTGAGAGCATCATCATCATCATCCCTTCATCTTCATCTTCAATCAATCATCGTCCATTTGTCATTCTGACATCATCATCATCCTCACTGTGACCTCGTCACATGTCCACGTTTGGTCATGGACTTTCCACGTCCACATATGGCGTCCAAGGTACCCTGGGTGTGTTGGTTGTTGACGTTCTGGGACGCCGTGTCAACTTCAGCCTCAAAATACACTTCTGTTTTCAGAGGAAATGTACAGTTTGATACAGTCTCTTTCAAAATAAAAGCACAACATTGATAAAACACTTTGGATTGACGTTTTTTAAGGATACTGAATCAGACGTGATCCTAAAAACCTCTCTCAGTGTTTTCAGTGTTTTATAAGCAGAGTGTGTGTCAGCGTTTAGAGGAGCTAACGTTCCTCCCTCCTGCCTCCTTCTTCCTGTTTGAACTAAAACAAACTCCATTATTTCCTTCACACACACCAGGCAGCTGCTGAAACACAGACACAAGTAGAAAAACATAGCGGCCGCCCGCTGACGTGTTTTCTGCTCCATGCTGAATGGCTAACCTCTCACCTGGTTGTGTGAGCTCACAGAAAAAAACATTACGCTGCGTCCGTGAAGTGAAAATCAGATTCAAAATCAAACTGATTCCAAACTGGCCCGAGTCCAGCTGCAGATTCACAGATGACACAGCACAGAGTAACGCTCAGTATCAGAGTGCAGCACATGTGCACGTGAGGAGGCTTCACTGAGTCCAGATCCTCGTCTGAGTGATGACATCAGTGTTGACAAACTGTACACATCCATAACGCCAGTCGCAGCACCTATTTTCATCTCAGAGCTCGCTGCCAGCTGCGTGAGTCAGAGCAGGGGAATGAAGAGACAGGCGGTCCCTTCATGTTTCTGTGGAGGGTTTGTTCATTAATGGTCGGGGCTCAGCCCGACGTCGACACGCTGGCTGCGAGGGCCAGAAGGGACAGAGAGGAGGTGCTAACACCCGCCGCCATGTCGGGGCCTGGCACGAGGCTGCGCGCTGGAAGGGGGGACTCATGGAAATGAGTGGGGCTTGGCCCGGCTTCACTCCCGCCTCGCTCTGCTAATGGCTTTCCAAGTTTGGGGCTGCCATTTGTCAGCTTGACTGATGTCTGCGCCATGAGGATCATTCTCTCCATCATCCGTCTCCCCACCATCACAGGAAGAGTGCAGCCGCGTTGGCCGGAGCGGCGAGGGCGAGCTCCCAGAATCAAACCCCACATGTATATAAAACCACTTCAGGTGGGGCAGCGAGCGTCCCGAGGACGGCGAGGATGAAGGAGACGTGAGCGGAAAGAAACTCAGTGTTTTGTTCCTGACAGAGGAGCAGGAGAGAGACAGGCTGTGAGACAGGCTGAGAGAAACGCTGTGAGACAGGCTGAGAGACAGGCTGAGAGACAGGCTGTGAGACAGGCTGAGAGTAAAGCTGTGAGACAGGCTGAGAGACAGGCTGTGAGACAGGCTGAGAGACAGGCTGAGAGTAAGGCTGTGAGACAGGCTGTGAGACAGGCTGAGAGACAGGCTGAGAGACAGCCTGTGAGACAGGCTGAGAGACAGGCTGAGAGACAGGCTGAGAGACAGCCTGTGAGACAGGCTGAGAGACAGGCTGTGAGACAGGCTGTGAGACAGGCTGAGAGACAGGCTGAGAGACAGCCTGTGAGACAGGCTGAGAGACAGGCTGAGAGTAAGGCTGTGAGACAGGCTGTGAGACAGGCTGAGAGACAGGCTGAGAGTAAGGCTGTGAGACAGCCTGTGAGACAGGCTGAGAGACAGGCTGAGAGACAGGCTGAGAGACATGTTGGGCTGCTCCTATTCCTGGACCGTCTTCAGTCCTCTCTGAAGAAGCAGGGGTCCGTCGCTCCTCTCGCACCACATTAAGTGATTCTTATTGAAGCCTGACAAACAGGAAACATTAACTCTCAGGAGGAACGAGGGAAAGTGAGCGCTGCTGCCTACGTGAGCGCCACAACAGAGTCAGTGAATATAAAGCAGAGCTGGAGAGCAACAGTGTGACGAGAGGAGCTGAGAGAGGCTGCGGGGCCCCAGGTGAGCCTCAGGTGAGCCCTAAGACTCGCTGCCAACACCAGAAGAAGAGCAGCGACAGCTTTCATACAGTGAGGAGTGGCGAGCGCTCGGGGGGAGGGAGCGCCTTCCTGACAGCAGCCCTGATTGGATCATCAGAGGTGACTACTACTCAGTAATCTATTACTGTCATGGCATCCGAAGGTACTGATGCGTTGAGCAGGTGACAGTCCGCGGTCGTTTTCAAAACACACTTGTGTCACGCACTCCAAAAGAAACCTGTTGAAACTTTAAACAATAATTTATTGTACAAAACGGGGGAAACAAACACTGACAAAAATGGTTCCATAATTCATATTAAATTCAAAAGATAACAAAAAAACAGCTACAAGTTAGAGGGAATAGTGATACAGTGGTAAAACTTGGCATTGATCCACAGCCTCAGACGGATGCGCTCGAGCGTGCCGTGCGCACAAGTTCTGTTGGTAGGTGATACTATATTTTCAATTATTTTCTACATTTTTAACAATGCAATTTAAAAGTTTTGATTTTTATTGATAACCTACATTTACCAACAACAAAAAGACTACATTTAGCACCAAAAAAATATGTAAAACAAAACAAATAAAACAATAATAAGAAAAATAAGTACATAAAAAAACCCGAATATCGAATACCAAATTTTCATGAACGAATACCTACCCATAGAAACGAATATTCGAATATCTGAATATTTGGGTACAGCCCTAACACGCACACATGCACACACGCACACACACAGAGGTTCAGATTGTTCAGTTCGGCCTGATCACACAGGACGAGAACACAAACGTGTGTCGGATCAAATCCAAAAAAATCAAACTTATGAAGATTTCAAAGACACAAACAGAAAATCCTCGAATGAAAATCCTGAGAAGTCAGAAATGATTCTGCATTGAGATTCAACTGATCAGTCAGCTGGTCTGTTGTTAAACGTGACCTCCTGACCTCCAGAGACGATCCTGGTGGAATCAGGGTCAGAGGAACAGACTCTCACACAGACGGCCACAGGGAATCATTGCTGTTTGTTCCAGAGACAACTTCTGCTGCCGACTGAATGTTTGTGACAGCGCGAGTCCTATTTGGCTGACGAGCAGCGGGGGAGCAGGTGGGCTGACTGAGGCTTATCTGCCAAAACAGCCGGGGTTACACCACACCTCCCACCGCCACAACTGCCACGACTCGACGACCTCACGCTGAGAGAATGAGAGGGTAGCAACAGGACGGGAGAGACGACAGAACAGAGAGGAAGAGATACGGATGCTTCTTTAGATCCTGTGAGCCAGAAGAAGGTGCCGCTGGTACAGAGAGGACACAGGAAGAGGACGGATCATGTGGTGCTGGAACACGTGAATAAAATCTGTTTAACCTTTTCGTGTCTTTAATGTCGACAGACGAACTTTACCTTCACGAAACATGGCGTCAACTTTCCTGATTTTATGATTTAGGTCACAGCATGTCGGATCAAAGAAGAGTCTGACTGAGATTTAAATTCTGAAACAGGTTTCATTCAGAAAGTGCTTCAGTCAGGAATTAAACGCTCTCAGAAACTCGTCTGAAGTTCAGACGGGAGTTAAATAATGTGAGTTTCTAACAGACGACCTTCTTCTGCCAAAACCTGTGATGTTGTCGGGGACACGTCCTGCGTCCATCACACGTCCAAATCTCAAAGGACGCAGAAAACTCACGTGGACACATCCAGAGATGCACCTCATATTTCCCTGGATAACGTTGCGTCATGAACAACCAATCCCTGTGCAGCAACATCACGTGACTCTTTGTGAAAGTATTTCTCAGGTCACAGAGTCAAACTTCACACTGATGGTGTTTGTGTTCTCTGCACAGATCTGACACCTGACCGTGCTGCTGCTCGCCCTCATCACCGGCTCTCTGAAGCACCGCCGTCACCTGATGTAAACATGGCGGCGTCTGCGGAGGTCACCGAGGTCACTGGTGGACAACGACTGTATATTTCGAGGTGAGCCGACTATTAAAGACCAACAACAACAAACAAGAAGACACCCAGCTGTGTTTTGGTGAGTCGGTGGTGTGTTTCCATCGGCTTTATTAAATTCCAATCGTGGGTGATTTGTGGGGCCTGTTGCCATGGATACCGCCACAAAAAGCCACCATTTTCTGAAGGAGACATTGTTGCTTTTCCCGGCAGAGTTTCGGCCCCAAACGGTATTTTAATACAAAACATGAACTCTCCCTGACCATAATGACCACACGTTACCACGGCAACGCTGAAATGTTAAGTTTGAACTTAAACATGAAGACAATGTAGAAACGTTAAACACCAACATTACTCTGAGCCATTATCCACTGGTGATGTTGGTATCAGACAGTTTGTGCACATGGGACCACCTCATCATGATGATGATGAAGATGAAGATGAAGATGATGATGATGTTGGTGATGATGATGATGATGATGTTGATGTTGATGTTGGTGATGGTGATGATGATGATGAAGATGAAGATGAAAATGATGATGATGAAGATGATGATGAAGATGATGATGATGAGATCCTGTTTTGTCATCATTTCAATTAGGAAAATTAGTAAAAAAGAAAGAAATGATCACATTTATTCACTTTGTGCTTTTGTAAATACAGTTTTCACATTTGGGATTTTTTTGCTTTTAATGTTCAGACACATTTTTTATTTTCCAGCAGGTTTGAAAAAGAACAAACAACAGGAGAAACCTCTCAGTGCTCAGACTCCACCCGTCACCTGGGAGCAACACCTGTCTTGTTCACCTGTGTTTGCTCCATGAACCTGCGAGCTCACTGGAGCAGAGCGACCGTGCTGCAGCACACCGTCGCTCCACCGGGGGCGCCGCAGCGTGTCCTGAGAAGCATCAGCCTCATTGTCAGGGAGCTCTGCTGGGCTCTGGTGACGAGGTGTGAAACTGAGCTCCCAGGTGTCTCCCTAATTAAGACCTTGATACTCCCGTCTGAGTGAGAAGAGGAAACTGTGAGGTGGATATGATGATGTCACACCCGTGTGACAACAGCTGATTATGCTGCACGAGACTCTGAATGTTCAGTGTGTCTGTCTGTCTGTGTGTCTGACTTTACAGCGCTCTTCCTCCTGATTGATGACGGCGCCATGTCTGCAGCGCCCTTTTCCATAGCAGAGTGCTGCGATTCATCATCTGACGGCTGCGTTCATCTTCATGCATCACACACACAAACAGGTGTGAGGTCACTCAGTGCTGCACCCTGGTCCTCCGTCTGCTGCTAAAGATGGAGGAGACACCAGCAGGACACTGTTTGGATCAGCTTAGGGACTGTTCTGTATTTATCATTATCAGTGTGACCCTCCCTCAGTGACCGAGGGGAAAATCCATGAGCCTCCCTCCACTTTAAATAACTTCAAGTTTGAGACGTAGATTAAAGTGATTTTGACAAAATATCGAAAGCTCAAATTTTTCCAGACAGAAGTTTCGTCACACGTGATGTGTTCAGGGACCGTCAGATATCAGAGAAATCCCATTATGATTTCTGTTTTTACAGTTTCTGGCAGATGAATGTTCTTCTTTACACTCAGTGGTAAAATAAATACAAAAATCAGTAATTTAAAGCTTTTAAAGAAAGTTTGAAATGGTTCCAAACACTCTGGAGTGTGTGCACGTGCTCTTAAAAGGTTCTTTAAATTTAAAAATATTAAAATTCTTAAATGTTAACATTTTCAAAAAAAAAAAATCAAAAATTTATTTCAATTCAAAATGAAAAAAATCTTTGAATAAAAAAATTATAAAAAAATCTTTAAGTAAAAACTTTATTTGTTTCTAATTACAATCTAAAAAATATTCATTACATTTAAATACATTTCAAGAAATATCTTGTGTGTGAAGGTTTTGTTGTTTTAAATCTCTGATTTAAAGTTGTATGCTCCTCCCTTAAGCTTACATAACAAACATAACCCCCCCCCCATTAGTGACAAACAGTCCCTTACTAACAGAAGCTGCACCAGGACAGGTCACCAGTGCGCCCTGCTCTCTGACAGTTAAAGGATAAATCCTGCTAAAATCACCACAACAACACAAACAGCTGCTGGAGACAAACTCTGCCTCCCAGAGCCAACTTTACTGTGAGAAGGTGTTTCAGCATTACAGAGGAACAACACATCAGCTCACTGGTGATGAAACGCTCAGAGGAGCCAAACAAAAAGACAGAGAGCTCTAAAAAAAACATGCAGCACATTTTCTCTTGCATGTGGACGCTGAGAGGACCCACAGGCCCTGAACGCTCCAACAGATGAATGAGCCACAGTGTTCGGCTCAGAGAACAGACGTCGGGCAGAGAACCGGCGAGGAACACAGGTTTGAGCACGTCATGATGTCACTGCTGTGCGATGGAGGTGAGAGCAAGATCAGTGTTGGTCTGACAGAGCTGCGAATCTTTCACACTGATGTAAGGACACAATGATGCCACCAGAGGGAAAGTTGAGTCAGGTACACAGCTCCTAAACACACCTTTAACTGTGTCTGTTTGTTCAGCAGCACTGACATGACTGAGATCTGCAGCTGCTGCAGCAAACATCTCATAGAGTCACGACGTCCAACACTGAGAGAGGTGAGTTGTAGTTTCATATATACTGCACATGATGCTGTCTCCATCTCTGCCCTCTGACCACATCAAACTTGTGACTCTCTCTTGGCTTTAACTTGTGTATGTAAGCTGCCATAAAGAGGTTTCAAAGCAGGAGGAGAGGAGAGTTCAGTGCCCTGAGGAGGCAGACCCGTGCACAGCAATAAGTCAGAGGCCTCAAAGGTCAATATCATGCCCTCAAACCAAACCTCTGTGCTCTGCTGCAGTGTGCACCTTCACTTCAACACAGCTCCCCAGGGACAAACTTCCAGTCACATCTCCAAAACTGCACAGAGTGCAACCAGCCAGGGAAAATTAAAAAAGGAAAAATGTCTTGATTAAAATTAATCCTGTGGCTCAGAGCTTCTTTCTGACGTTCCTTCAGTTCAGCGTTGGCTCCCATCACTCTGCTGAGCACGTCCGAGACAAAGTGTGCACAGTGAGGACACATCTGACGCTCAGAGAACAGGAGCACGTCAGGATGTGTGGAAGCTATCTGATCATCCAAAACCATTCCTACAGGACACAGATGAAGTCAGAGGTCGTCTGTAGGACGCTGCGTCCCTGCTGCCTATAGCTGTGAACAACAGGGACACTAAAGCAAAGTGTTTGCCTCAGCCAGTGAGCAAATACTTCTTTATTTCCCCGCTCTGCCTGCTCCTCTTGGCAGGTTGGTGGGGGTAATTGGCATGCAGGCTTCAGCAGGGCGGTTAGACGAGCCAGGCCCAGAGCTCGGGCACAAAGCACAACGGCTCCGCTGTGCCCACAAAATTAGTTTAAAGCTGTGATTCAGCAACAGGCTGAGACCTGTACAGGGCCACCGCTGCCATCCATCACTGCAAATCCATTTCTCTGGCACAACAACTGACACACACACACACACACACACACACACACACACACACACACACACACACACACACACACACACACACACACACACACAGAGAGGTAGAGGAGAGGGTTCATATATCTGGGAACTGTTTGAGATCTTTAATTTGATGCGTCTTCAGACCAGCAGCAGTTTCAGTGTTCAGACTGTTTCAGCAGATCAGTCGTGACTCTGACGTATAAACTGACTCCAGGTAACAACATGACACCAGAGTGTGAAGCTCTTTTTACACACAGACGGCGCTGGAGACTCTCTCAGGGCCGACGTCACGATGACATCATGTTGTCACCTGGAGGTGCAGCTGCCTCTCCCCCACAAGGCTGTAGGCTCCACAGGAGTGTTAACATGTGTGTGTCTTGTTGTGTTATTGGAGCCAGAATAGAAGGAGTCATGGCTCAAAACCAGCCGCCACTGCCCGTCAACAAAAACAAAGACAACTATGGTTAAATGTGATCAGACCAAAGGACTGGACGGAGGCCATCATCAAAAATGCTCACATGTGCAGCGCACACTTCATATCAGGTTAGGGAAAAAGTATTTCCTGTTGTAGGGATGAATAAGGTTATGTGTATTAAGGGTTATCATGTCCACCTCATCAGAAACTGGGGAGGGATTAAGAGGAATATTGGATTTCTCTGCAACGCTAACTTTTTAGCACATTAGCTAACGTTAGCTTCCATAGCAAAACAATCAAGTGTGGTCCTCCTTTGTAAGATTGGCTTCCTGTGACATCATCCATCCACTGAGTGAGAGCATACGGGTCGGCCAGTCTGGTCCCGTTGCTCAGTGTTTACTTATTCAAGTAACACTGGCGGTCCCGGAGAGTGAGTGACCTGACATGGTGCGTTGGTAAATTCAGTCTGACGCTCTACACTAAAATGAGAGCCCTGTTGGTGGAAGAAACGCAGCGTTATATTTCTACATGAATGAACCAACGGTTAAGTTAATCACACATTCACACAGTGAAAGGGTGAATAGAGCTGCTGCCAAGTCTCTTCTTTACGCCGTCTTCACATGTTTACACAGAACCAAACCACAGCAGCATCATGTGGCTCCAGTGTGTGATGTCACACAGCATGATGACATCACAGAATCTAAAGAGGCGTGACATGTAACACAGCAGCGTCAGCCTCTAGTGTGACATATACGTGTCAGCAGCTCTTCATAAACACAAACAATGACATCACATGTCAGTAACAATCATTTAGTGTCCCTGTTATATGGCGGCTGATCTCGTCCTCTGCTCGGAGGGTAAGGAGCTCCTGGACCTCAGTGTTTGAGTTAGCTGCTAACTGCTAACAGCTGCTGTTCTTCTTCTTTGAGTTAGCTGCTAACTGCTAACAGCTGCTTCTCCAGCGGTGGTACCACATATAACATGTCGTCAAAACGCCACACTCATCCCTGATCCCTTCCTGCCAGCTGTTCCTTTTACACAGAACCGTGAGGCGGCATAACGGCGAGATATTCTCGCCCTGAACAGGCAGTGTAACGGGGCTCAGAGCAGACAACCTGCTGAGACCCAACCAACCAGAAACTTTGGATTCAGATTATAAAATGAAGAGAACGTTTCTGTGGTTCAGGAGACACAGCAGCTCAGGTCTAAACTGACCCCGAGGAGGGAGAGACTGACGAGGCACTGTTAGTCTGCGTGAATGAGTCAAAGCTGACGTGTGAGGAAGACGGCGGCTGGGATGAACGGGGGGATGGAGCTGAGGAAGATGAAGGCTGGGATAAATGGAGCTGAGGAAGTCGGGGGCGCCAGCTGATCGAATCTTCTCATTAAGTTTCCCCAGGCCCGGGGAAGGCTGGAGGAGGAGGAGGGGGGGGGCGGCTTTAATGAAGACTCCTGCGGCGAGGGCTGGTCTGGCCTACTGTGCGGCCCTGTGAATAAGCCTGGCAGACAGATGGGCTGAGGAATTGATCAGTGGAGATGGTCTGCAGAGACCTGCACACACTCACAGGCTGCTTTCAGTCGAGGTGGAGAACACAATCAAGGAAATCAAAGGCGATGAAATGTCACTGGAATTTACTACCAGCGGGAGAAAACTCCACCTACAATGGAAATGAGAGTTTGATGTGAAGTGACGGCGGAGGAGGGGCTCCCAACATCAAACCAAACCACTCCTGCTTATTATTTATCAGAGTGCCACGTCTGGAGGCCTGAAACCGAGCCGAGTGCTGAATCAGACCTGCCCACACCGCTGACATCTACAAACAGAGGCTATTTGCTATCTGGGCCCCTCGTCGCTCTGCCGCCTTCTGAGAGCTGTCCCACTTTCAGCCCGGCCTCGGTGTGGCATCTATCTCTCACACGAGCGACAACGCCCCCCAACCCCGCGCTGCCGCCGCTGCTGCCACTCTCATTTTCATCGTCTTTTGTTCCAGGCTCACAGATTCAGCCCGGCACAGCGAGCCCTGCGATTCTGTCATCTCCACCGGCTCAGTAGATGCCTGCGCTGCTGATAAGCAGCCAAACACTGAGGTGATGAATAAATCACAATCCAGCACACACACACACTCGCTGACACCTGCAGGACGCCCTTTATTCACTGCTTTTTGGCTATTTTGGAGAATTGTGGATCAAATGTGGTGAGCAGCTTGACGCTGAATCCTTTGGTTGAGGTTCAGAGATCAACGCTGGCGCCAACAATGTGTGTGTGTGTGTGTGTGTGTTAGAGAGGCTCTGAATAAATGTTCCACAGTCTTATACAACACATTGTGTTTGTATTAATCTGTTTTATCAGGAGGCTTCAGTCCTTCTTTAACGTCTACAAACGTACAGTCTGTAATCTGCATGTTTTAAACACACTGTGTTCGTAACTATGAACGACAGGAAACAGAGGACGCTCTTCCTGCTCTCGTCCTTCATTTATATTCTTATTCTCCTTCCTGCTGCGGCCAACTCTCTGTCATAAACACGTCTTTATGAATCCAGAAGGTTTATGTCACACGACTCGGACTCGAGTCACAGATTTAATGACTTTCGACTACATTCCCCCTCCACATTAGACAAGCCTCCTCACTGTCCATTTTTAAAACTCGTCTAAAAACCCATTTTTATTCCTTGGCTTTCAACTCCGCATGAGACTCTGCTTCTGTTTTAGTGTTTTATGGTTTGTTTTATTTATTGTTTTATTGTTTTTAAATTATTTTAAAAACAATAAACAATTATTTTAGTGTGTATTTCCTGTAAATTGTTTTATGTCCCTGTGTTGTTTTTTGTCTATTTATGTACAGCACTTTGTTTCAGCCGTGGCTGTTTTAAAGGGCTATATAAATAAAGCTAAGTTGAGTTGAGTAGAGACTCAACAAAATAAAAACAAACCTGCAACTCGACTTTAACTCTTTGACCTCTGCAACAGAAACACTCCAACATGGCCTACAGTTTTTGCTGACTGTGATGTGATTTCATTTCCCTACAAACTGTCCAACCTGAGCTCAAAGCTGATGAAAGTCAACAAACCAGAAAAATTCAATAAATAAAAATTATTTAAAATATTAAATTAGATAAATAAAATAATACAAAAATCTCCCCAGAAATGATGTGCATTTTAGTTAAAAGATGTTCCTCGTTCTCTGTGGTGCAATGATGTCATTACAGACTGAGACTGAGGCCTCATCTTTCCACTGCAAAAAGATAGTGTTCTAGTTATAATAGTTTTATGTTAAATACGGGATGATGCAGAGAGCGACTTCCTGCAGCTCCTTTGGGAGAATGAATGTTTGCAGGGTGCATACGGTGACGTGAGGTCATGACATGATGACGGGAAAATGAAAGCTCCATCTGTTATGGTTTTTATTAGATCAATATATAACCAGGATCAGGCAAACAACAACTTCCTGCATCCGCCTGTGGGATGTCTGATTTGAAAGAGTTAACACTGATGACTCGTGACTTCAGTGACTCGAGCCTTTTGACTTAAAAACACTTGATACCTTCTCCCAGTGAGACCACAGACTGTAAACTGTGTTATCTAAGAAGCATGACACCAATCAGTTCATTTCCTCTTTAAGTCACGTTATCACTTCCTGTAGTAACAACAAGCTCTGACTGAAGCAGTGCGACAGCGTCCAGTCAGGCTGCAGGAGAGAACCATGAACGGCTAACATTACGTTACTGAACTACAGACACAGCAGCGTGTGAAACATCAGAGACGACAGACGGAGAACTTCAAACTTGCTCTAACAGATAAATACGAGTTTTAAAAGCAGTCATGGTTTTTGTAAATTTAATAAATAATCATGTTAAACTGACATTACATTTCACAGAAGCTCCACCTCCTGGGAGTTGTAGTTTTAAAGGACTGAATGGCCTACAAATGGAAGCCATCTTAGTTCTACCAAACCAAAACACAAAAAAGGGGCGGGGCACAGTGAATACAGAGACATAAACAGAAAACACCTTAAACAGAATCAAACAGTTTCATCACAGTTAATGAGGCTGTGACAAGAATCAGGCTGCAGCTGATTTGAACACGTGACGACAGTGAGACAACTACAAGTTCATCATGTGCTCTGAGGTTCATGTCTGAGAGGAATCTGTTCTCAGCTGCAGCTGAGTAGTTAGCTTTAGCTTTAGCATTAGCATTAGCAGCCACCGACAGTCTGACTTCCTGTCAGAGTTTTTCAGTGAGTCACAGCAGATCTCAAAAACACCTCAACAGTTTGTTTAGTCACAAAAAGATACAGAACGCTTTCCAACCGTACTGCTGACATGGAAATGATATCCCAGCATGCACTGCTGTACTGAGACCATGCTGTGCTCCTGTGGGCTGCACAATTAATCCAATATTAACAAGCTGCGATACTGACGATTAAAAAGCTTCGCTCATAGAAAACTCTGCTGCACAGCAAATCATCAGCAGCCTCCACTTTGTTCACCGGTTTTATAAGTTGGAAAATGACGAAAATAAACTAAACTAAAGTAAAAGTTTGAGGGAGCTGTCGACTACCTGAGCACTCTGCAACATCAGCCTGTTCCTTCCAACTGCAAACAGACGTCATCATCTGTTGTTTTTGGAGAGAACAAATTATTTTCAAAGAGTGAATGAGACTTGTGTCTGAACACAGAGCAACACAGCTAAGAGTGATTAACACATGAACACATGAGAAGAATCTGGAAGATAAAGTCACTGAATCATGAACATTAACATTCGTCAGTGTCCAGCATCAACTCAGACGCTGCTGTGCAGAGCGTCATGGTAACATGGCGGCTGTAGATATAATACAGCTGTGGAGACTTATAAGTTAGTTATAAGTAACTTATTTTGATGCAGAGATTTTTTCATTAGCAGGAATGAAAGTGAAACTCTGAGGATTTTAATTTTTAAGTTTTGGCACAACTGTGTTGACACTTTGCTTCCGGGAGACGTAAATGACGTAAACTGTAAATGAGCTCAAGTCTTATTTTGATGCAGAGATTAGAACATGAGCAGGAGCAAAGCACAGCGTGGAGGTGGAGCAGGGCTCTGTGGATTCAATGTGCAACACAAATATTTAAAAACATTTAATAACGGTGAAAACAATCCTTTCAGCCTCGTGTGTCTGTGACACGTTTCTTCCACACTTGTCTGAAGCCTGTAACAGAGCTGGAAGAGAAAGTGCACGGAGCACGACAGATTCTTGTAGTTAGATCGGCGGTACCCCCGGGTCTCTGACACCTCCAACACCATCACCATGGTTACCACCGCCTGACACCTCTGGCAACGGCAAATAGAGTGACCACAGTGGAACATTTGAGACGACACTGGCAGAGCCTGTGTGCATCGTCACACAATAAAGACCTCGGGGCATGAGGGAAGAGTCAGAGAGCGCCAGCTCCATTCACAGGAAGTGAAGAACTTCACGGACAAACAGGACAGCTCTGGCAGGGCGTCCGTCTCCAGCTGGCGTAACGAGGAATGTTAATTAGGCCTGCAAAGACGAGACACCTCCCTCCTAAATGTCACATCGCCATGAGGAGCGCGGGGAGCAGGGACGGCTCCGGTCTGTGTTGTGTTGTCTTTAACATTCTCCTGCTCCTTCTGCTCTGCTGTTTACTCTGTGATGAATGGCTCTATTTCAAGGTTTCCCTCTCCGTTAGCTGGAATAGATTACAATCTGTGCAATTGTGTGGAAACAAGATTGATTTAGCTAAAAAAGCTGTTGCAGAGGAAGGAAAATATAGAGTGCAGCAGCTCTTGAGTCTAATGTAGAAATCTCTCTTGTGATGGAGGCGGCGGAGCTGCAGAGGCTCTGCACAAACAGGTCTTGATAAGAGGGCTGCGAGGCCAGCAGAGGGCTGTAAACAAATTTGGCAGTGGTTTGTAATAAGACATGACACAGTGAGAATAGTGTGGCCTTTTAAATGGCAGGCCTCGTTATCAGGCTGCTTTCACAGCCTCCGAGGGGCACACACTCGCATAATGGGCCATCAGTAATGAAGGGTTGGACAGGAGACCTGCTGAAGCTTAATATGAGAGGCTGTTCAACCACTGAGCTCAAGTAACACACTGTGTGTGTGTGTGTGTGTGTGTGTGTGTGTGTGTGTGTGTGTGTGTGAGGCTTCAGCAGCAACATGAATCACAAGAAGTTCCATTGTGAGCAATACTTTTCTTAATCAGCTCTCTGGCTGTGCTTGTTACAGCCGCGCCATGTTTCATGATTTATACTTAATATAGTGTCTAAAGAATGGCCGTGGGTTACCGCTGAATATTAAGCAATACCTAAAATTACTTGAAATAATAATTGCCTCCCTCACAATTCAAGCAAAATTAATCACACAGGGCGAGTGGATTGGAAAATGAATCCCTCCTGCGAAGGTGAGCAGAGATTCAGGGCGCTCTCACTCATGAAAGAAGCAAAGTTTTTTAATAACCTGTGTGGGGGCAGCTGTGGAAACCCAGTTTATGTGCAACTCTTTAATTGAATGGCTCAGTTAAAAGAGAGACAGGTGTAGGAGGGAGGTGGAGAGAGGTGGAGGGAGGTGGAGGGAGGTGGAGGGCAGCAGCAGTCGTAGTCATGGGTGTTGTTGGAGCAGTAAATTCAGGTGGCCCGTCCTCCTCCTGCTGCAGCAGCAACAGACGAACACATTCTCCAGCTGGACGCCGGCAGAGTGAAAGCCGAGGGGAGAAAACAGAAACCTGTCCGAGGTCTGTGGAGCTGAATGCTTTACACGCTGGCTGCCAGCTTACGTTTGGTCTTAGTGTCACAATTTGTTGGGGAGCATCACGGACGCTGTAAAAAGAGCGGGCGCTCTCCCAAAGCTTCTCCAGCAGCTGAGGAGTCGCTAAATGTCACTCATGATCAGTAAGCCACCAGAGAGAGAGACACAGTAAACAGACGAGAGGAAGAGAGGAAGAAATGAGAGAAAGACAGTGACGGAACGACGGGAGGAAGGAGACGAGGCCGGATGACAAACACTACTCGAGGAGTGAGTAAAGAGCAGAGAGGGAGACAAGCCTCCTGCATGCTGATCCTGGTCTCCTGTGGCGCTGCGTCTAAAGGCCGCAGAGCCGTCAGGGGATCGGACATGTTTGCTATCTGAGCGCAGCACAAACAACAACAAGCCGCCCTCCAGTCTGCAGCCGCGTCACGGATGTCTCTCAGCAGCGTCCAGGTTTTCTGCCATGTTGGAACAAAGAAAGTTTGTTCCTGTCAAACTGAAGCCGTCTGCAGGATCCAGGCCTGCTCTCATCTCTCCTCCACCCGTAGCAAAGAGCGTGGGAACTGCTTTCAGAGCATCGAGCGGAGGCGGAGTGCTGACCCTGACTTATCGACCAGCGCTCGCAACGCACATCTCCATGCCTGATGTGGCCACCTGCCAGATCCACAGTGGGTTTAAAAATGGAAGCTATTGATTGTAATGAAGCCATGTACATAATTCTCCCACTTCACCACCACTACAGGAACCAGAGCTTTACACAACACACAGCTTCACACATGAACACACACTTATTAACCCTGACCTGCCGACCAGACGCCGCCTTTATTGACACACCTGTGGCTGCGAGTCACCACAGGTCACACGTCAACAGTAACCCCGTCACATCTGTGGGACCACCTCATTAACTCTCATTTCCTCCTGGAATAAATGTGAAGCCCGGAACTACAGCTCCCATCATGCTTTGGGTGGAGCGAAAAATGATCCAATAAAAACATAAAAAAAATATAAAAACACAGTTACATACCAGTCGAGACATCGTGAATGAAAAGTAATAAAAGTGTTAATGAAGAGCTTGTGTTCACCATAAATCACACAGGGATAAATCATGAAACAATATAATGTTAATAAACAACAACAGGGAACGCAGCACTGCTGACTCGCCACACAAACGACTGTGTCCGTATTTATTTTCAACAGCGAACAAACAGGCAAAGCAAAGCAAGGCACGGCAGGATGTCCATATACCCAGTTTTCAGTTGGGTTAAACGGTCAGCAAAAAATACGCCCTCCCTACTCACCCGCTCACCATGCAGCCGCCGCGGTGAACAGGTGAATATATGCCCATTCATTCAATCACTCAATCACGGCTGCCTGACCACACCCACGTGACGTGTGAAAGGTGTCAACTGACAGCTGATGTCAACACAAACATAAACATCAATATCTCAGCATATAGCAGAAATGAACTGATAAAATCAATTTATCGTCCGGCCCACGCAGCGATACAGGAATATTTCAGATCCAAACTTTATTGGCCTTTTGTCTGTGGGCCTGTGCAGAGGTGCACCCTGGGAGTCTGATGCAGTGGGAGGACTGGTCCCCTGCACCGCCTCAGATGTGCTCTCCAGCCGCAGAACAGGCCGGCGCCGTGTCGGGGGCAGAACCTGAGCGGGCAGAAGCTCTGATGAAGCTCATCCATGCGCCAAGTTCAACAAGTCAGCCGGTCTTCCCTCCAGCCTTTCTTCCTGCTCGCCGCTCCGTCCCCCCCGCCACAGCACTCATCTTCTCCCTTTTCAAATGGTAATGGCACTGAACCGTGCTGCAGCTCTTCAGCCAGAAGTGAACTCTCTGCTCACAACACAATTTATGGATGGTCATGCAGAGTTTTGAAGGTTTGGCCCAGCAGGCTCACTGTATTTTTCCTTGTGGCCGATCATTTTGGCCACAGTCTCAGCAGCTTACCGCACGACTCCGCGGGGCCCCGGCTTTTCTTATAATGCAGAGGGCAGGAAAATCCAGTTTCAGTGGCCTCTGTTCACCAGACCCCCCCCCCCCCCCCCTCACACATCCTCACCAAAATCATGATAACATTCTTAAGATTCAAACCTGTAGTGTAACTGTTGTTATTTATCTCTATTGATCACTGGGTATCAATAGGGTGTTATTGTGATGTATCAGACACACACACACACACACACACACACCCTGGATGTTCGGCTTAAGGTCTGTCAGCAAAGAAGGAAAGTGGCCGACGGAGAAGGCAAACAAGGATTTGTATTGGCGTCGCTTTTCCTCGGTGCAGAGCCCTGAAGGAAGAAACTGGGCTGAGGGCAGACACAGATGTTGCCTTGCTGCTGTTGGATAAGTAAGTGACTGCTTTATAATTATATTATGTATGTGTAGTAGTATGTGTTGCTATTACATGGACTGGACCTAGTACTTTATTATTTTCTTGGAAATGGTGCTATGAACGTAATGTGATGTTAGCAGCCTGGTTTTCGCCACGTTGTGTAGCATTGTGTACACGGTGTGTGGTGAGTGTTACTCTGTGTACACAGTGTGTGGTGAGTGTTACTCTGTGTACAAGGTGTGTGGAGAGTGTTACTCTGTGTACACGGTGTGTGGCCAGTGTTACTCTGTGTACACGGTGTGTGGCCAGTGTTACTCTGTGTACACGGTGTGTGGCCAGTGTTACTCTGTGTACACGGTGTGTGGCCAGTGTTACTCTGTGTACACGGTGTGTGGAGAGTGTTACTCTGTGTACACGGTGTGTGGTGAGTGTTACTCTGTGTACACGGTGTGTGGAGAGTGTTACTCTGTGTACACAGTGTGTGGTGAGTGTTACTCTGTGTACACGGTGTGTGGAGAGTGTTACTCTGTGTACACGGTGTGTGGTGAGTGTTACTCTGTGTACACGGTGTGTGGCCAGTGTTACTCTGTGTACACAGTGTGTGGCGAGTGTTATCTGTGTACACAGTGTGTGGTGAGTGTTACTCTGTGTACACGGTGTGTGGAGAGTGTTACTCTGTGTACACGGTGTGTGGAGAGTGTTACTCTGTGTACGCAGTGTGTGGAGAGTGTTATTCTGTGTACGCAGTGTGTGGAGAGTGTTACTCTGTGTATACGGTGTGTGGAGAGTGTTACTCTGTGTATACGGTGTGTGGAGAGTGTTACTCTGTGTACACGGTGTGTGGAGAGTGTTACTCTGTGTACGCAGTGTGTGGAGAGTGTTACTCTGTGTACACGGTGTGTGGTGAGTATTACTCTGTGTACGCAGTGTGTGGTGAGTGTTACTCTGTGTACACGGTGTGTGGTGAGTATTACTCTGTGTACGCAGTGTGTGGAGAGTGTTACTCTGTGTACACGGTGTGTGGAGAGTGTTACTCTGTGTACGCAGTGTGTGGAGAGTGTTACTCTGTGTACGCAGTGTGTGGAGAGTGTTACTCTGTGTACGCAGTGTGTGGTGAGTGTTACTCTGTGTACACGGTGTGTGGAGAGTGTTACTCTGTGTACGCGGTGTGTGGAGAGTGTTACTCTGTGTACGCAGTGTGTGGAGAGTGTTACTCTGTGTACACGGTGTGTGGAGAGTGTTACTCTGTGTACGCGGTGTGTGGAGAGTGTTACTCTGTGTACACAGTGTGTGGAGAGTGTTACTCTGTGTACACGGTGTGTGGCCAGTGTTACTCTGTGTACACGGTGTGTGGCCAGTGTTACTCTGTGTACACAGTGTGTGGAGAGTGTTACTCTGTGTACACGGTGTGTGGTGAGTGTTACTCTGTGTACACAGTGTGTGGAGAGTGTTACTCTGTGTACGCAGTGTGTGGTGAGTGTTACTCTGTGTACACGGTGTGTGGAGAGTGTTACTCTGTGTACGCGGTGTGTGGAGAGTGTTACTCTGTGTACGCAGTGTGTGGAGAGTGTTACTCTGTGTACACGGTGTGTGGAGAGTGTTACTCTGTGTACGCGGTGTGTGGAGAGTGTTACTCTGTGTACACAGTGTGTGGAGAGTGTTACTCTGTGTACACGGTGTGTGGCCAGTGTTACTCTGTGTACACGGTGTGTGGCCAGTGTTACTCTGTGTACACAGTGTGTGGAGAGTGTTACTCTGTGTACACGGTGTGTGGTGAGTGTTACTCTGTGTACACAGTGTGTGGAGAGTGTTACTCTGTGTACACAGTGTGTGGAGAGTGTTACTCTGTGTACGCAATGTGTGGTGAGTATTACTCTGTGTACGCAGTGTGTGGCCAGTGTTACTCTGTGTAATGTACACGTAATGTATACAATGTATAATGTATGTATACGTAATGTCACAAACCTGTTCTTAGTTTGAAAATCTTCCCTCTTCATAGTGTTCACATCTCCTCCAGGTTTTTGCAGGTTTCCAGTGATGCAGCAGAATCTTCTTCCTGCTGTATTAAACTTTGAACACACAGATAAAGTCCTGAGCAGGACTGAGGTGTGTTTGCTGCCAGATTTTATTAAAAGGCAGAGTAATGATAATAAAACTGAGACAAACAGCAGCGTCAGCAGAACACAGTGATGTCTCTGTGTATAATGTGACCACAGCAGTTTGTGAAGGTGTGAACGACTCGCTGCATTAAAACATTAAAATGAACAGACTGAGTTCAGCTGTTGTTGTTGAGCGTAAATAACAAGTCTTGGCGTGTGCTGTGGCGCTGTGGTTAGAGCAGCGCTTGGACGGAGACCAAACCTCTCTCTGCATCCAGCAACTGATTACAGACGATCATCAGTTGATCAGTTCATCCCTCTGTAAATCATCTGAGCTGATAAAGATCACTTTCAGAGTTTCTCCCAGTGTTTAGTCACAACCCTGCTGAGTTATTAATATCGGGGGTGTGAGAGAGTTCACTGACAGGAAACACAACAATCCAGAGTTTATTCCTGGAAATATCGCCAAGCAAAATTGGGTACAGAGACGGAGGCTGCTGAGAAACGACAAGTCAGACGAGATGACCATCTGGTCCTCGCAGTCACTGACCCCGACTGCTTCCTTTAAATAACTCCCGTCTGTACGGCCTCGCTCCTTCACAGATCCTGGAAGAAGAACACGGAGCAGTCGACACCGGCTGGGAGCTTGATTACTGACACATATTGTTAGTGTGTGTGTGTGTGTGTGTGTGTGTGTGTGTGTTGATCACATGCACGAGCTGACTGGTGTGTGAATTAGTGAGGCAGCGACACAGCAGTGAAATGTGGCGAGCTGTGGAAGCTCGCCGTATTAAAAGACCGGACTAAAGCCTCATTTCTTCAGCACAGGAACAGGAAGAGACCCAGATCCCGTCCACAGATCCGTCCCAGTGTGGCACCTCTGTCAAACGACCCCCTCTCGCTCCACACCTCTCCATTACTCTCTAACGAGCCTCTCGAGCTCAGAGTGTCGTGCGTTCTGGCATTTTCAGGCATTTCTCAATAATTAGAGCTCGGGGTGAAGCAGCACTCGCTCGCCTCTTAGCTATTTATTCTTTGGTGCTGGGGGGGGGTCACCGCCACTGCATTTTAACACAGCGCCTGTTGCTGCTGCAGGCGGCTGTAGCGTCACTTCGCCTGAATCACTTCTATTAATGCTGTATAAATAAGTGATGGAAGCAGGATCAATGAGCTGAGCGCCGGCCTGAAGGGACGCTCCAGGACTCTGTGACGGAGTCACTGAAATGAGATGGCGGCTTTGTTTTTAGGGATTCCTCAGAAAACATTCCTGCTCTCGCTCCCAGAGGATCCGCCTCTTAATTGAACCTTTAAGCAAAAGAGTTCATAATTCATGAAGCTGCTGACGAGAGACGAAGAAATCACACGTCTGTCTGTCTGACTGTGCAGCGAGCGCCTCGACCCGTCCCCGTTTGTGTCTTTCATTTTCCCCTCTTTGTGCTCTGTCATCATCATCATCATCATCATCATCATCAGTGGCAGCGTGGCATCAAACCTGTTCACAGCCTCTGAAAGACTTAATTGACTTTTCATGGCGGCGAGCTGTAATCAGCTTTTAATCAATGTTTTACTTCCTGTTTTGATATTGAAATGAGCAGCGTCAGCTCGCAGAGACAGAGACCTCGCTGTCACTCACTTACCACACACCCCGAGCCACCTGACGCCGCTGCAACCTGTGGACACCACCACCTGTGGACACCACCACCTGTGGACACCACCACCTGTGGACACCACCACCTGTGGACTGACAGGCACGTCCAGGCTGTCAGTGACTCTGTGACAGCCGACAGCTGTGGGACATTGCTGCTGTACCCACACATACACTTTACTGACCTTCAGCCATCTGACGAACACGACTTCAGAAATCATCATCAGTCACATGATGCAGAATTCTGCAGCGACCAGTTTTATCAGTCGTCACTTCCTGTTTGAGTCAGACGTTCATCACGCTCATTGTTTTCATGTTTGCAGCGTCGTGTATTTAATGTAAAGCTCTACAAACTCTTCTGTTGTTATTTTGTATTTATATTTAAACTGATTTTATTTTTTGTTTATTTTAATTATTATTAATTTATTTTCTTTTTTAAAAATTAGAAAACATATTTTTTATTAAATCATTTCTTTTTTATTTGTACTTTTGTAACAGCAGTTGGTAAATTCATAATGGGCCAATTCATAGTTTTGGTGCCGCCCCACCTGCGTGAGGAGCATGTGACGGCGTCCTCACTGAGGTGCTGCAGCTCAGATGTGTGAGGTGTTCACACAGACAGCGTTGCTGCTGCTGCAGAGCTGTCGCTGCTCTAACGACTGAATTTTCACAATTAAAAGCCGACACTTTGTGGTCATTTATGAAGATGTGCAGTCACTGTATCATCATCAACGCACTGCTGCACATATCTTACAATACAAACTGATCAGTCCTCTCAGTTTAGTGCAGCTCCACTGTGTCACATGGAGCTAATAAACTTGGTACGACATCATGTTTGATGTCTGCAGACTGTACGATGACAGCGTCACTGAATCACAGCTTCACACACTGAGTGATGCTGCAGGGTTATTACTGCTCCAACACAGAGGGAACATTAATAACATTATCATCATTAACAGAATTAATAAACTGTCTGAAAACTTACAATTAATAATAATTAACAATAAACCTGTTGTAGAGTCAGTGTGAAGGGGCTCATGTTGTGTGGTCTAAACAAATAAAACACCCACACTTGCACCATCCTGAGTGTTTTCTATGACATACTGCGTCACACACGCACTGCGTCACACACACTGTGTCACACACGTCTCCACAAACTCATGTCCACTGTCTGAACACCTGCCACTGAATATTCTCTTCACACCTTAATCCAGGTGAAGCTACAGTCCAAGTAGCAGCAGAGGGACAACAATGAAGGGTCATTTCCAAACCGCCATGTGTGACCGCCGCGCTCCAACGGCCTGACGGTCAGCTTCAACACTCTCAAATTGATTCCTGCACTTTTATAAAGGCAGAAAGACTCAAACACGCAGACTGTGGAGAAGAAGGATCCCTGCACGAGCTCAGGGAATGGAAAATTAAAGGGAGCACTCCCTGGTGTCGTAGCAGGAGAACTGGTTTGTTAGCTGCCTGGGGCGGGAGCCTTCAGCCAGGCAGGTAGCTGATGACACCTGTTTCCACCTGCTGGCAGCCGTTTCCTGCCTCCTCCCGCTGCGCCACACCTCCACGCCCACATCAAACACACACACACACACATTTATCACCGTGAAGGAAGCCAGGCTGTGTGATGGAACGCTGCAGCACCAACGCAGTGGTAACAGTTGGTCGCTCTGCAGCAGAGAACGTTTCCGGAGCCTTCGGGTTACTACGACGGGCCGGTCGCCACCGTGCTCCCGTTTAATGACTCATTCCATCAGCAGAAATAAATCCATGGTTTCGCAGGAAGACACAGAAGCTTTATCAAACTGCATTCTGACCACAAACAGGCGACAGATTGATTCTATTTTAAAGCTCCGTGAGTCACCGCTTCTTCTCAGCGCTTACAGAAAGAGCTACAGGGAAATAAAGAGGCGTTTAAGACCCCCTCCAGACATGTTCCACACATAAAAATACTCTGCTTTAAATCACAACATGGCCTTCATTACCTCATCACAAACACCTCCTCATCCTCCTCCTCTTCCTCTCAGAAACATCCACTCATCATCAGTATACTTGTGTTTTTACATTTCAAAATGTTTAACGACACGATTCAGGAGCTGTTGCTGATCATTTCATTATCAGTTATTTTAACCATGAATCATTTAGTGAGAAATGCTCAAAGTGACGTCTTTAAATTTCTTCTTTTGTCCAACCGACAGACCGAAACACACAAACTCTTCATGTCCTGTCAAAGACACAAAGAAAAGACACAAACTCTCAGTTTTACGCAACAGGAAACAACAAATGTGTCACGTGTGTGCTTGAAAAATGACTCAAACAATTTTTATTGACTAATCAATGAATGGACAAATGGCTGCAGCTGTTATGATACAACACGTCTCCTGCTTCACACTAGAATTATTGAATTATTTCGGGAAATCCCGCGGATCACGGGATTCCCGCGGGATGGGAGTCAAAATTTTATTAACTCCGTGATTGGGACGGTACGGGAATAATAATCAACGGGAGCGGGAACACATAAATAGATGATGATTTTCACCCGTGTTAAACAACCTAGAGGACCGAAGCGTCTATTTTTGTAGTTTTATTTTCGTGGGCCAACACTATCTTGACTTGCGTTAAGAACTACACATTCCAATATCCCAACGCTTCGACTTCCGGCTACTACCGGAACTTAAAGCAGCGGAGAGTGGACTGGAGACAGACGAACACACAACAACATGGCGAGCGGTGGAGGAGATGAAGATATAAAGAGTGAGCTACAGAGGAAAGTGCGCAACAATGATGACCCATCGGTGAAACTGGAGCAACTTGTTGGAAGGTCCCAATTGTTGCAAAAGTTCATGAGAGTGGAACGTGATGGTGCCAACACCTCGTACGTAGCGTGTAAAAAATGCGCAGCACTGGTTAAATACTGTAGTGACTCGGGGACGAGTGGTCTCAAGAGACATGCATGTAAAACAAATCCAGCTGAGAACCAGCCAAAAATAACCTCGTATGTTAAACGTAAATTGCCTGCCAGTGTCAAGACTCGTTTCACAAACAAGCTTGCTCGGGCGTGCAGCACAGACTTGAGAGCTTTCTCTTTGGTTGAGGGAAGAGGTTTTAGGGATATTGCTCAGGAGCTGCTGGACATCGGATCTCAGTATGGAGGTACCATTCTAGCAGAAGATGTACTGCCTTGTGCGCGCAGTGTCTCCATCCATGTGGCCGAAGAATACAAGAAAGTAAAAGCACTCGTTGTGGAAAAGCTTAAACAGGTACGTTATGCTATGCTCTACATGCTACACTATTTATATTAGGGTATGTCAGGGTGAAGGTCTAATTTGACCCGTACAAGTCTATTTGGTTCCATTTGTATACTGTCAGAGTTAAGTTTTTAATTCTAATAATTAATAGCCTGCTTAATTTAGTCCAGAGACCATGCTGTCACCACCGACCTGTGGACAGAAGAGAAGACCAACACAAGCTACATGATATTGGGCTTTATAAATAAAATTGAATTGAAATTGAATTGAATAACCGTTACAGTCCATTACATCTACAACTGGGAGATGGTCAACCGGATCCTGGCCACAAGGGAGATGGTGGGGGTAAAATCTCATGACCACATCAGGACGACTGTGGAGGAAATCCTTGAGGTATCTTTATCTTGGTATTATAGTATGTGTTAAACAAAGCATACTACATGTATGTGTTGTCCTGATTTAGTGCTATTTTTATTGTAACATGCTCTGATTTAAGAGTGAAATTACATTATTGTTAATAATTATGTTTTAATGTTCTGTTTATGTCTGGGCTACTATTTGCTAAGCTTTTTTTTGTCTGTGTCTCCCCCTCCCTTTTTTCTTTGACCTAACATAGGAGTTTGGCATCCAGAGCAGGGACAATATCTTTGTGACAGATAATGGTTCTAACGTAGTGGCAGCATTCAAGGATTATATCCGACTCTCCTGTGCCGGCCATAACATCAACTTGGTCCTCAAATACGTTTTCGACCACTTGGAAGAGGACAACCCAGCACACAGCAGAGTCATCAAGCTGTTAAAGGAGTCAAAGACCCTTGTTTAAAAGAAAACAAGTTCTTAAATAAAATGCATCATTTTTGAAAAATGTTTGGGTTTATTCATCCAAGAATCAATCAGGACGACAGGCAATGAGATATTTGTGTTGGGCCTTTGTTTGACATGGATTATGGCAACATACAGTATATTCCTCATTTTATATTTTTACAGATAACTGTTCATGGTGTCATAATTTGATTTTAAACTGCATGAAACACATAATCTAAAAAGAACAATCCATTGACTTTCCTAATGACCAACTTAAAGGTGTAAGTAAAAAAAAAACCAAAAAAAAAAACAGGAGTGGGATGGGAGTGGGAGTAATTTTGACTGGGAGCGGGATGGGATCGGGAGTCATTCTACAGGAGTGGGACGGGATGGGATTTACTTTTTGACTCTGGCCCAGGATTGGGATGGGATGGGAATTTTTCTCTGGGAGCGGGAGGGAATGGGAGTGAAAATCCACTCCCGATTCATGCTCTACTTCACACTCAGTGTATCTGCATCACATGGTGTCAGTTACACATCAGACCATGACTGGCTGTAAAATAAATCCTGCTCACATGTATGTAAGGTGTTGAACGAATTAATAACCCGGAACATAATGATGAGTGATTTCATTTTGACACGTTGTGCGTAAAGAAATGTTCAACACGTCAAATGTGTTTTCATTCAACAGTTTTTCACTGCAGCTGTTTAAATGAAATTTAGACCGAACATCGATAAAACTGCTCTGATAAAGAAATCACAACATTTCAGTCCATAAAGAAACAGGAAACACACAAACTGACATGGAGAAGTGTTTGTTTGCTCAGCAAGCTAGTGTTAGCTATTAGCTGTCAGCAGCTAGTTTATGTTAGCTGTTAGCAGCTAATGGGTGGAGCTAACAGCTAACGGAGGTCACATTGAGTCACATTATGATGCATTCAGGCTCTATCAAGGAAAAATGAGTAGAGGTTGAAGATAAATGGTGTGTTCAGGGTAATATTTTGGTTTGTATAAATACAAATATAAAGGGAGACTGAAAAGAACTGAGTGACTTTAAAACAGTCCAGTTATTATTTATAATGTAGATTTATTTGTTTCTCTGGAAACATCAGGAGAATAAATAACAACTATTAAATAAACAACATAAAAACATTAGTAAATAAAAACATCAGGAAATAAAAACATCTGTATCGGCCCAGAACTTCAAAATGTGTTTGTCCCTGATGGGTGACACACGTCATCTGTATTTAGATTAAATAGAAGAAAATATTTCGGTGGTTCTGCTATTAGGAACACACACATACACGCGCGCGCACGCACGCACACACACACACACAGGTTTGGCTCAGAATTCATGATCTATCAGGACGAAGCTGTGATCAGACACAGACACTCGAGGAGAGTAAATGACTTGTGACACGTGGTGGGCAGAGGCAGCTCGAGTGTTGACGACTCGATCTGACGGGTCTGAACGTCCCGTTTGTTTTTCAGCTCTCAGTGTTGACAGGAGGCCTGGGGCAGAGCGCCGGACGCTGCCTCAGCAGAAGCCTGCTCGACAGGCCGGTGTGAGCGTAACAGATCTGACGCTCTGTACTCGGAGCGGCAGAGTGTCAAGTCGCCATGGAAACGGAGGCGGCTGTTTGGCAGGTTCGAGTGGCTTTTGGTTTGAAACACTTGTTCAGTTCAGGGGCTTCAGCTGCGGCACTACTTCTCTCACCATTATGAACAAGCTCCAATTGCACGGCGCTCCCTTTCTCTGATCATCCTCCTTTTTTTTCCTTCCTCTTCTTCCTCCCCCAGCTCAGTGAAGCAATCATCACAGCCCCGCGGTGCGAGAGCGTCTTAGCTACGGCAGATAAAGGCTGGGAGATTGTCAGTAATGACGGGTCCACCAGCGCTGAAACTTCCCAGAGCTGCTTGTTTCAGCAGTAATTACGACGAGGGAACGGCGCACCGTGACTAGCTCTAAAAAGCTTACCAAGCCTTTTGCTTGTGATGCCATGTCAAGTTTTTTTTACAGTAGGAGAGTCGGTCGGAGGAGTAACGTGGCTTAAAAGCTAAACGTGTGAAACAAAGAGGTAAAAGGAGTGGCAGTGGCGGCAGGGGGAGGGGAAGAGTCGGTGAATAGGGATGAGATTGGATCATTGGAGCTCGGTGTTCTCCAATCACAGCTCTGTTGGAGAAGAGATGAGACAGGTAGATGACAGATGATGGAGGAGGATGAGGGGCGCTGAGAGGCAGTGAGGAGAAGGAGTGATTGAAAATAACCACAAACAGGAAGAAAGCTCTGATAAAAATCCTCGGCTGTGCCACAAGGAAAAAAATGAATCCATCATCTGGGCTCCTGGTGCCACTTTGTGTGAAGCCGGCCCTCAGTCATCACCTCCTTCACCCTCTCATCTGCTTCCTCCTCGCCTCCTGTTCTCGTCCCTCCCGCCCACTCAGCCCCTGATCTCTGAGACGCACATGTGCTCATGAGGAGAGCGCTTAACCCTCCTCTCCACGGATCAGCCCTGCTGAAGGTGCGCGCTGATGTGGAGAGAAACTCCACGTACCGACGGCAGCCGTGGAGACGGCGTTCTGCTTCTTCATCTCACAGCCGGGCAGAAATTGGATATTGAGTGCAGGGGCGAGGCCCGCTGAGGAGGCCTAAATGAAGATGAACACATTTCAGACACCCACACACATGTCGAGGTACGAGCCGCTCGATATTATTGAAATTGGTGGGAGTTAGGGAGGCTCCCGGGACGGGAGGGGATTTAGTGAACGTGTCCACCTGTGTCGGCGACCATAGACCAGTCATCCATCACGGGTCAGTCACACGGCAGAGCTACAGGCCGAGGGCGTTCCTGATAAAGGACGACTTAATTCAAGTCAGTTGGCTCAGCAGAGAAAAATAGGATCAAGATAATTACATTCATCCAGAGCAGCTGCTCATTTACAGCTTCATATGGACAGAAATATATTTATATGTTTATATATCTATATGCACCTGTACACAGCCAACCTCCGTCCAGCTGACGGCAGGTTTTACTGTCACAGCCATGAACTGACCTCTGAGTAAAACTGTTGATGGCTGCAGCAGAGACACAGCGACACAGCAACAATCATTTTAATACTTAAGAACTCATATTCAACAATAAAAACAGTGGATCTGATTCTTAAACAACCCACAATAAAAAGATTTACGCGCTGTGTGCCTGAAACCTTTGGCTCACATTTTACTCACACTACAGCTCACATCTGAGAGCAGCGACAGATTGATAAAGAATGTAGAATAGGAAAAAAAAAAAAAAAAAGATTTGGGCATGAGTTATATAAAACACACACATATTATTCTGGGATGTAATACTGAGAGATGCAACTTAGGCTTCACTGTACACCGTCACTGTGTGGGAATAAATGCAGCTCAGACGTTGGCACATGGACGTTTGCATTCACGATTTGGAAATGTGTAAAGACACAGAAATTTTGTGGAAGTGAAAGATGAAGCGAGCAGCCAAAGCAGTGTTCTAGCAGCCAAAATGGACGACAGAAGGAACAGATCGCTGAACTGACTGTAATACTCTCACATAGCTGTGAAGACTGCTCTCTGATTCTGGACTTCTAAGGACGTCCTGCACCGGACGACTGTGTGCTCACGCCCTGCCGACCTGCAGAGACTGATTTAGTGGTCGATTTATTGATCAGTTGTTTGTGGAGAAATCAGAAGCTATTTTGAATCAGTGAGTTATTAATATTTGGATTCTTTTCTCAGTTTGATTCATAAAATATATAAATAATGGACAAAGTTGGTGTGAAGACTTCGGCTGTCGCCATCTTGGTTTTCTGGAGCCAGAAGTGACCATATTTGGATGAGAGGGTGGAGCTGACACGATCAGCAGACAGCCTGTCGCTCATAGAGGCCCCGCCCCTTTAGTTCAAGGTATGGCCGGGTGCTCGACACTTCTGACAGAAGAAGGTGTCTCTCTACATTTTCTTTCATGTGGTGACCTGGAGAATTTTGTTTTGTCGCAGACGCCATCAAATTTTGTCGCACAGTGTCATTGGTAGTGTTACTATTGTTGTCATGGAGACAATAGTTTTACATCAACACCGACTCTAACCTGCGTTCAGCGTCTCCGTCCACAGAAGCAGCGTCTGTCAGCTGAGAGGACAGAGGACAGTCAAAGTGTCTCCACCAGGCTGACTGACAGCAGACATTTACTGAAGCTAAATGTTTCTGCTCCACGGGAAGAAATCAGTGTTTGTATTTATTGATCCCGCCCACATCAGAGAGCGAGGGGAATCAATCAATCAATAAAACATGCAGGGGGTCTCTGGTTACCATGGAGACGACTGAAAACTTTCTCAGCAACCTAAATTGAAAACGCTTCACGACTGTTTAATTTCTGTCGTGCGACATTCTTCAAAAGCATCGAACACCATAAATCAGCCGTTAGAGATGTTTAACTTCAACAAAATGTAAACAGCTGAGTGTTGAAATGATCTACACACTTACACACTTACACACCACACTACACTTGTGCTGCATGTTTTTGTGACTGTGAACACAGAGTTAGATTTCAAAATGTTCCTGACTGTGAGCCGTCCTCCTGCAGCTCTGGTTAATGAGTCCATACATCTGTGAGAATCAAACATGGGGATGAATCCCTGCGACTGTAATACCTGCACCAATCAGAGAGCAGACACATTGATTTCTTAAAAGCAGCGGGCATCAACTGAAGCACCTTCATTTGTCAGCGGCCGGCACCTCAATAAACAAACTCTATTACAGCCGAGCTGAGCGCATTTACATTCCAGCAAACAGCTTGCAATTACCCGTTTAGATGGCATACGTTGGCAATTAATACAGCAATCTTGGTTAATGCCCCACCAAGGAATCAGCAAACATCAATTAGAAGAAATAAGAGAGGCTCTCAGATAAACGGCCTCCTGCTCTGCTGCCGTCCCTACATGATGCAGGCAATAAAAAAAAAATAAACCCTCTCCACCTCCTCCGAATCAGAGAGTCAGAGACACTGTGGAGGGTGTGAAAACTGTCTCTGCAGCTGAACCAGTTCGGCTCTCTGCGACGGCCACACCACAGAGGACACCACCAGCTGCTCTGATCAGACTGATCAATAACCTCAGACTGCATCAACTGTACCATAAACCACCAGCTGCTCTGATCAGACTGATCAATAACCTCAGACTGCATCAACTGTACCATAAACCACCAGCTGCTCTGATCAGACTGATCAATAACCTCAGACTGCATCAACTGTACCATAAACCACCAGCTGCTCTGATCAGACTGATCAATAACCTCAGACTGCATCAACTGTACCATAAACCACCAGCTCCTCTGATCAGACTGATCAATAACCTCAACCTGTCCCATAAACCACCAGCTCTAATGATCAATACACTATAGTCTCCACTGTTCTGCTGCCAATCAGACTGATCAATAGTCCGTTAACACCATCTCGCCTCGCAGCTCAGTGGACGATGAGTCTGACAGCCTGGACAGGAAATGATCAATAACCTGCTGCAGGGCTGAAACCAACACTTATCATCAGTATTGATTAATCAGCTGATTATTTCCTCCATTGATCATTTGATTGATAAAATGTCAGACAGTAGTGAAACATGTCTGTGAGATGATCAGGAGCTCAGAGAGCTGTACAGACACAATCACAGTAACTTCAGGGCAGAAAACAAACATCAAATCAAACGACGCTGAATAAACGCTGCATCAATGAGCTCATTATTAACCTCCTGAATATAAAGGTCACCAGGATAATCAATATCAGTTAAAGTTTACACTGCAAAGTATTTCTATGAAGTTACAACATGTAATATTTCACAATAAATGACATAATTATCAGCTCACAGGCCTTTACTGTGATATTTAACCATAGTTTAACTCCATAGTAGTTTTACTGTGAAATTCATGCAGATAAATAAAATAATTTTACAAAAGTACTGAATCACAGTAACATTACAGTTAAATCCAGTAACTCTGCAGGAGCATATTTCTAAATCACACTAACCAAATGTACATAAACTGTTAAGTTACAGTTAAATAATGTAATTTACAGGCGCGTGCTGATAAATCACAGTAATATGCAGGCTGTGACATCACAGTACACAGCTGTCATGTCACAACTACTTACTGTAAAACTGACACAGTAATTTCCTGTGAAAGTGATGCAGCTAGTAGCAAATAATTTACTGTAACTGCACAGTCAGATATGTTACAGTGATTTTACAGTAAGAAAGTGACGACAGACAGAAACACGTTTTACAGTTTTCTGCCTCAAAGCGACGGCTGCTGTTAGCGTGACGTGTTGTTTAAGTATACAGTCGTATAGCACTTAGAAGGAAGAGGACTAAAACAGAGCAAACGAGACATGACCTGGAGCTCTGAGAATCTGTCTCAGCCTCAGTGATTAATAACTGAGAAACTAAACAAGAAATTAATGAAGATCATCAGATTTCACTCCGAAAAAAAAAGACATGTGTTCATCATTCGCAGCTCTGAGGCAGGTCTGTGACGTCAGCTAAGGCCTGTGCTGTGCTCAGGACAAAGTACTGCAGGCGATCACACTGATACCATCTCCATCTGAAGTCAGCGACACTAACGACACAAAGTTGAATGAGCGAGATCAAACTCGATCACAGCTGCTGCTCAGAAAGCCTCCGCTAATGACATAATCCTCCGTGTTGAGCTCCAGCTAACTAACCTTTACACAGGGTTACCCCGGGGTCAGCCGCCCAACGGCTTACTGACGTCTCAGTGTGTGTGTGTGTGTTTCTGAGCATGGGGGACAGAGCCATGTCTAATCCCAGACCCCAGGGGTCCACTCACAGTAATCACCTTGTTGCACGTGACGATGATCTGTTGAATAAAACTCTGCAATCACGTCTCATTGTGATCAGTGTGCACGTGACTCGTTACAGCTGTGAAGACACCTGATTACTGACACATACCTATAAACACACTGTATGGACTCATCCAGCAGTGTGTGTGTGTGTGTGTGTGTGTGTGTGTGTGTGTTTATCTGCAGAGGCTCCATCCTCTGACTCAGGTCTAATATTGTTCTGTGTTCAGGGTGTTTCTGGGCTCAGGTGAGGTCAGGACTTAATACGACGGTGGTGACCATGTGTCTGACTGTAACCAGCACACGGCCAAGAGGAAGCTACCAGAATCACAACACCGAAAAAACTGCCATGGTTGTATGACTCCGCCCACCAGCTTTAACACCACAGTGAGCTGACTGAGTGACATCTGTAAGAATATAACGTCCGTCCAATCAGAGACATCTGTGACAAAACATGAACAATAACTGGACCCAGTATCTGGACGGACTCATCAGTGCTGGACCTCTGACAGGTTCAAGGAGCCCAGATCTTCAGCACCCAGACGTCCTGAGTGATGTGAAGTGACGAGGCCTCGCTGAGATCAGTCCCAGACTGAAACAGACTTCAGAAGCTTCTCGTCTGTTTCCTGTCAGAGGACGAATCTGTCAGACTCCTTCTGGTGATCGACCTCGCAGTGAACTGTGGATTCTGGCAGCACACTGGGAAACAAACACTGAACTACAGCCACTTCACAGTTACACTCCTCCACCAGCCAGCCAGAGGACGGTCTGCGTCCACGTCTGTCCTGAGCGGGGCCGACCTCAACCCTTCAAACCTTCCATCGTGGTCACCGACCTCCAATCAGCATTCAAACGGTTCATATTTTAACAGAAAGATGAATCAACACATCATTTAACATCAACACTGTTTAAGGACAGAAAACATGATGTCACAGAGACTTTCATCTTTGACCTTTGACACAAAACTCTAATCAGCTCATTGTTGAAGGCGTCCTGAGAATAAGTTCTGGCGTCGGCGGTGCAGAGACACAAACTGCAGATGTGTTGGTGTTCAGACGTGATAAACAGGAAGAGAAACTACATGTCAGCAGCGATTTTATGCTTAGTCATGCTTCATCTTTATGTGAAACAGCTTGTTTGATGATATTTATACTTTTCTGTGTTTCAGCAAACATGAAGCGGTGCGTACATCAGACCTCACAGCTCCGTCTCTCCCATCAACTCAACCTCTCCCTTGAGACGACCAACGTCTTCGTCACCTCAGGAGCAGCAGGAGAGCCGAGGTGAGGCCTCACAGTCTCTGCTTGCGGTGGAGCTCATTTTCTCCCACCTCCTCAAGTCTCTGTATCCCTGGAACTTTGAAGTCCAGCCAGCAAAGAGCTTTGAAAAAGCCTGCAATCTCCCCACCATGACCAGGCAGAGGATTAGCCAAGCCCTGCAGGACCGAGTGGAAAGAGGACGGAAGAGGGCTGGAGGAGGAGTGGCGCCATTTCCACAAGGGCCATGTATGTGGGAGCAGCTCTCCCTGCGGCCTGAGCTGTGGGGGATTAACAAGCTACTAAGGAAGCAGAGAACAGACCTCCAGCCCCTTTTTCATGAGCTCCACAGAAACCAATTTACAGCCCAGGGCCGAGGGGGGGGGGGCTCCTGCCTTAACTCAAGTCTTTGTTGTGTCGTTCACTAAATCTGCTTTTGTGGGACGGAGGACATTTTCAGGAAGCACGCATCTACAAAAGCTTTCAATAATTGATGGAGGAACATTTCAGTGGTCACAGAGAGGAGACGCAGCTCAGCTCCTAATCTCACCATCACTCTGATACCATCAGTCACGGGGGAAGTCACCCTGGAAACTTTGTTTTCCCTTGTGAGATTATTCAGCTTTTATCCGTCCTCCGCTCCGCTGTTTGCCGACACTTTGGGCTGTAAATATTTCATAAATGCTCTGCTCTCAATGCATTTTCAGTCCGTGCATTATCCGGCTCTCCCACACCATCACACAGCCAGTATAATGTGCTCGCCGTGCTGCTGCTGTAAATCTGGATTATTTTAGGCAAACCGGTGAGAAGAGAAAGGCTGTTTCAGCACAAAGGGAGACGGGCAGGTCTCACCGAAGTGTAACTGAGTATCTGCAGCATCTCAGGATCCGATCTGACGGCACTATCAATAATACAGACTGAGCTCAGCAGTGAGGAAACAACAGGAAAAGGCCCGTCCATACGCCGCCGCCTCACCATCCCTGCTCCTCAAGTAATGGGGTCTTTTGTCTTGTGTGTGACGGAGAGGAGCTGAGGAGCTGGAGGACTCTGCCCTTCATCCCTTTGTTGTTACACAGTCTCTTGTGGAAACGGAAGATTGGCCCAGAAGGCGTGGGTGTGCCAGGAAGAGCCAGGCGGCCGTGCAGGCACATCAGACTTGAGCGATCTTAATAAAGCTTCCCTCTATCCACCCCAGAGATCTCCTCACCCCAATTATACGCCTGACACCTCCACCCTCCTCCATCTCCTCTTATTTCTCACCCCCCCCACCTCACCATCCAGTTCCCAGCTCTGATCACAGCTCTCCCTTTGAAGCTCTCAAAGCCCCCGAGGACTCGCACACATCAGACTGCTGGTGGCGTTTGCTTCACAGTCCGCCGCCGCCACCGCCGCCTGAATTGCATCAGGAATGTATCTCTGCTGGTATTGACAAAAGGTCGCCACTGTTCAGCTCCTGACCACGTCAACTTCACTCCAAGAACACCGGTACACTTGAAATAATAATAATAAAGCTGATAGGACGACATATGTTTGAACCGTGAGCAAGGAGTTTGCCTCGCTGTTACGGACACTGAACAGTTATTAAGTGATAACAAAGGATTCATGGGAAACACGTCATCATCCATGTTGTTGTTGTTGTTTAGTGTTTATCTGTGGATAAACCCGTTTGTCTTTGCCTATAACGAGATGGATTCATGTTGATGTGCATTTTAATTCTTGAAAAAGAAAAAAAGATTTGTCGGCCCCCTGCAGTGACTCTGAGGACCCTTAGGGCCCACCAGCCCCCAGTTGATCCCCCTGCAGTGACTCTGAGGACCCTTAGGGCCCACGGGCCCCCAGTTGATCCCCCTGCAGTGACTCTGAGGACCCTTAGGGCCCACCAGCCCCCAGTTGATCCCCCTGCAGTGACTCTGAGGACCCTGTAGGGCCCACGGGCCCCCAGTTGATCCCCCTGCAGTGACTCTGAGGACCCTTAGGGCCCACGGGCCCCCAGTTGATCCCCCTGCAGTGACTCTGAGGACCCTGTAGGGCCCACCAGCCCCCAGTTGATCCCCCTGCAGTGACTCTGAGGACCCTGTAGGGCCCACCAGCCCCCAGTTGATCCCCCTGCAGTGACTCTGAGGACCCTGTAGGGCCCACCAGCCCCCAGTTGATCCCCCTGCAGTGACTCTGAGGACCCTTAGGGCCCACCAGCCCCCAGTTGATCCCCCTGCAGTGACTCTGAGGACCCTGTAGGGCCCACCAGCCCCCAGTTGATCCCCCTGCAGTGACTCTGAGGACCCTGTAGGGCCCACCAGCCCCCAGTTGATCCCCCTGCAGTGACTCTGAGGACCCTTAGGGCCCACCAGCCCCCAGTTGATCCCCCTGCAGTGACTCTGAGGACCCTGTAGGGCCCACCAGCCCCCAGTTGATCCCCCTGCAGTGACTCTGAGGACCCTTAGGGCCCACCAGCCCCCAGTTGATCCCCCTGCAGTGACTCTGAGGACCCTTAGGGCCCACCAGCCCCCAGTTGATCCCCCTGCAGTGACTCTGAGGACCCTTAGGGCCCACCAGCCCCCAGTTGATCCCCCTGCAGTGACTCTGAGGACCCTTAGGGCCCACCAGCCCCCAGTTGATCCCCCTGCAGTGACTCTGAGGACCCTGTAGGGCCCACCAGCCCCCAGTTGATCCCCCTGCAGTGACTCTGAGGACCCTTAGGGCCCACGGGCCCCCAGTTGAACCCCCTGGGTGGAGACAGACCAGATTACCTGTTAATAACACAGAGCGTGACGCAGCGCCTGAACGAGTCCATCATGTTTCAGATAAAGCTGCACTGACTGAAGCGGAACCTTCTCCTGTTAATAAAACCCGTGTTGTTTACACGCCGCGGCTCACTTCCTGTCCAACAGTGTGAACCAAAACAATCCAAATTACAACACGCCACAAAAGGTTAACTCCTCTGATGAGGTGCACACAAACAGACTGAGCCACACACACACACACTGCAGCAGCACAGAGACATGTTGGGGCAGAGCAACAGACCTGCGGCGGCGGTGGCGGCTCTGTCGTCATCTCTTCTCTCTGTTTTCAGACATTTCTGCTGGTTTTACCTTCAAACGCCTTCAAGGTCACAGCAGGCCGGCATCTGGCCAGCCATCTGTTTCCACACATCCCACGAGGCGTCCTGTCATCGGCGCTCCTTGGCCCTGTCCTCTACTGTCCACAGTCAGGCTCACTGGGGAAAAGCCCGGCCAGACACAATAACTTCTGCCTCATGCTACAGGTTATTTCCCTCCAACTCCCCGACCAGTCCGCCGCACAGCTCGCCCTAACACACAGCTCGCCTCACACAGGTGGGACGCCTCATTAGTATGCAGCACACTCACCGCTTCATATTCTGAGTCGTCAGGTTTATTTGTGTTGAACTCTGCAGCCTGTGCAGCATATGGCACCTTCAATCCTTAAACAAGTGTGTTCACACACAGAAACACCTGAGAGCAGAGGCTCCGCCCACTGCTGCACTGGATCTCTGTGTGTGAAAGGTTTCCATCTATGACATCTACAAGTGTCTGTCACACCTGCCTCAGGTAGATCTGCCTTAAAGAAGCAACAGTCAGCTGAGTATGTAATAACAGCCAGCTTCCAAAAAACAACTCTGTCTTTGTCGTGACGAGTCTCGTACAGCAGCTGAGAGACACTAAAGAAAATGAATCACAACATCTCTAATAACAAAACCAGGCAAATCAAACAGACAAAATAATAATGAAACAGACATGACAGTAACATCGATACGAACACATGATTATTGTAATAAATAATAAAGAGGAATACAGTAAATAAAATAACTACGATGAGTAGAAATAAGAGTTGTTTTGGTTCAGAGATTATCCTCAAATGTTTCCTCTCTTCTCTCCTTCTCTCTTTCCATCCCTTCTTCTCTTCCTCCTCAGCTCAGTCTTTTTACCTTTGTATAAAACCTGTTTTCTCTAGTCTCTTCCATCTTGTATTCAATAGCTGAGTTAGCGTTTCGTCAAAGTGTTGCCAAAAAACCCTTCTCAGTGTGCAGAGAGCAGCTGAGGTGCTCGCTCAGGTAATAATCACTCAGACGGCCAAATGATTGAGCTCTGAAACATGCTAACGTCTGTAGCTTCTCTCATGTCTGTCAGACACTGCTGCAGGCCAGAACATGTGGGTTTATTTCTGTATGTAATGATGAGATATTATTTATGTGTCTGTCAGTCTGCTCAGATCTGACATCTTCATCACAGTGAGAACAAACCTGCAGCTTTATGTGTCATTCATCCTCCACAGGTGTGAAACCTGTCTGAAGCAGTTTGATGTGGATTCTATGATCGTCACATAAATAAATCTGTGTGTGTGTGTGTGTGTGTGTGTTCGTCCTGACGCTGCTTCATCACAGTAGGGAATAAATACTTTACTGAACACCCTGAAAACATGATCTGAAATATTTATCTAGAACTTTAAATAATCAGGACTGACTGAGACATCACGTAACGTAACCTGGCAGCATAAACAGGCAACTCAACAACCATCATCATCATTATCATCATCATCATCATCAGCTGAGCCTAAACATCTTCAGACCAGTAAAACACAGAAATAATCTGTTCAACAACAAACTGATCCAACGCACAGAAAACTGACTCAAACTCGTTTCACGAGCAACATAATGCTGACAACATTTGTACATGTTCCAACAAGTCATGAGCACGAAATATGTGCTTAACCCACATTTTCAGAGGGCTGTGATCATGTGACCTCCAACAGGACTGACAGGAGTAAATCAGGAGGCAGGTTGGGACGTCTCTCAGAGACTGGTGCTCAGATCTGTGTCAACTAAGGTTCATCCTCACCATGTGTGTCCTCCTAAACCTCTGTCGCTGTACACTCAGGACATGACGTAACTCATGGGGCACTAATTCATAATATATCACGTCAACTGTTCTGTGACGACACTGAACAACAAACCAACATCTCATGAAGATCAGTGAGGACACTTCCTCTGTTTCTCTGACTCGTTTATCTGTTTGTCCATCGCTCGACACAAACTCTTTGTATCAAAGACTGAGACGCTCCTGACGTCTGATTACAGTCAGCTGATGAGTAACTGAGGAGACGAGGTCCAATTATAGAAGCACAAAGCATCCAATAATGAAGTGACAGTAGACATGGACCTTACTGTGTCACATGACCTCTTCAGTCTAACCTCTGACAGCTGAGTGAACACAGACTCAGCCCTGTAACAACACACAGACACAGCGTGGTGGCGTACCTGGGCCTTCAGGCAGGTGAGTCCGGGGGGGGGGAGGGTCAGGCAGCAGCTCTCAGTGTCTGTGGAGGAGAAATAAATCACCATTAACATCATGTTAACAACACAGAGTGTACCGTTGACTTCCATGTGACGGAGGGACGTTGCTCTGAGCTGCAGAGAACAGACGACACTCTGAGGTTTCGTGACAACAGGTTGATTTTCCAATAAGTGAACAAAATCTTTTGACAAATCCAACAGCTCAGTTGCCAAATGTGACGATGGCGTCTCAGCTCACAGTCTGCTGCAACAATCTGCTCCAGCAGAAACGTCTTCACCTCGCCAACACACAAAACTCAGCCTCAGATGAGATCGTAAAAACTAGAATCACCGCCTCCAACAACCAGTCACATGACAGTTCACATCTAAACACGGACGCTTCACACTGATCAGTTTTTAAACTTTTTATTGTCATCATTTCACGTATCTCTCTGGTTATGAAGCTGATGTGCTGATGACTTTTCTTTCTTTCTTTAAAGTGATAAATGGTGTGTGTGTGTGTGTGTCACTGGTACATCACAATAACACCCTATTGATACACAGTGATCAATAGAGATAAATAACAACCTTTACACTACAGGTTTGAATCTTAAGAATGTTATCATGACTTTGGTGTCATAGAAAAATATCCTTGATTCCATATTCAAGGTTGTGCTTCATATATTTCATGGTTCATCCTGAACAGCACCACGAGGCAAGAATTAAAAAGAAGAGAAATAAACTCACACACGCGCAAAACAGAAGAAAAAACTATACAGGAAATTAAATAGTAATGACTAAATTATTATTTCTGCTCATATCAGATGTTATTCTCATTTAAATGCATTAAAATTCTAGTGGTGTAAATTAATTTTCCCAAAGTTTGTTGGTAAACTAGACACAGGGCCGTCGTCTGTGAGACAGCTCGGATCAGCTGTTTGAAATAAAGGTGTCTTTTCTACTTTTTAACGTCCTCAGAAAAGATACAGATCGACCTGATCTTTAAATCTTGATCCTGATGTCATCACAGCCAGCACAGGTGTTTTAATAATATATATAGAACAAAACATCATGTCGCTCACTGATTCATTTATCTCTGATTTTAAACAGGGACCCACTGATGTTTTCTTATTTAGTAACTGACTGACAATATTCTGTGTGGATTTCATATCATCATTCTAAACTGAAGAGGTGCAAAAATTAACCTACAGACTGACAATTAAGACAAGATGGCGCCCACCAAGGGCGACACGCTATGAGCCTCTCGCTCTCTTTCAGTAGTTTTAGTTCTTGTCATTAACTTTCTCGCTCCACGTGTCCTCAGTTATTAACGAGCACCAGACAGGACATCAGACCAAGTGTCCCTGACTCTTGTATTTGTGTTCAACCTGAAGGTTTACTGAAACACTGGCTATAAGCATCAACTGAAATGAGGAAGACATGGCGGGCTACTGGTGAGACTACGGCGCCGTCCTACTCGCTCTCCCATCCCGAGAAAGCTAATGCTTGTTCTGCAAGCTAATGTGTAATCCACCAGCAACCATTGAGACAAGCTCCACCGCCGCATCAGCGACCAACCAGACATGTTCTTCTGACACGTAGCTAATATCAGACATCCTGGACAGAGTCGCACAGCCAGAGGGCTTCATCGTGCATCGCCATGACCGCTCATGTGAAGCGTCTGGCGAGTCACAAGGTCGGAGAGCAAAGTTCATGTTGAGAGGAGGTCAGTCTGCATCATCTGAGGCTGCTTCACCTCTTTTATTTTTACTATTTGGATTTTATGTAGTTTTGTGTGTGTGCAATTAAAAATTATAAAAATAATAAAAAACCCAAATCTGATCAGTTCAAAAGGTTGCAGTGACCTTTGACCTTTAAATTCTTATCAGTTCACTGTTGAGTCCAAGAGGACGTTTGGTGTTCCTGAGATATTGAATCACAGGATGGAACAGACGGACAGACAGAGGGAGGAACAACCTGAAGCCACGCCCCCTCTGACCAGCTCCATTACATGTGCGCAGACATATAGAAACATTTCATCTGCAGGTTGGTGTAAAAACGTAACACCACCCTCGGCGGGCTGATGAGTCATTTTCTCCTGAACATACAGCACATGTTTTTCATTTCCTGCTGATGAGTTCTCAACATTAAGCATCAAAAAGCAATCAGAGGTTCAATCTGCAGCGAACTCTCCAAGGGCGCCACGTGCTGAACTCAAACAGTGAGTGACATCACAATGAGCATTGCAGGAAGTCATTAACCGACCCGAGGCGGAGGAGGAGGAGGAGGAGGAGGAGCATCTTTGAGTTAGCACCTCCTTCACACGTGGACCTGAGGAGAGCTGGTTCTGATCTGTGTTCTGCTCTGACCCAGTTGGATCCTGACAAATGATGATGATGATGATGATGATGATGATGATGATGGCGGCGCTGACCTCCAGCCTGCACGTCTCAGCAGCAGCAGAGTCCGAGCTGACTTGCAGAGGCAGCATCCTGTGGATTAGCAGGCGCAGCAGCTGGCAGCCACATGCCGCTGACGGTTCAGTTAAGGTTAAGGCAAAGCCGACTCGCCGGCTTATTTTTCTCCTTCATACTCTCAACTTCTTTGTTTTGACAAAAGGACAGCGAGGCCTGGATGGAGAGCACGGCTGCTGTGTTGAATCAATATCCTACCCTGGGTAGTGTGATCCCTTTGGGCAAATGGTCATTATTTCTTTGTTTCAGTGGTAAAGAGAGAAATGTTGATCGACAAGAGTCTGTGCTCACCGTTTGGAGAAACTCCGCTCGGCTCTGAACTCACCGCCTGAAAACAAAAACCATCAACAAGGCAGATAAGACTTTGTGGAAAACAAATTCCAGCGCGGCCTCAACAAAAGGTTCCAGACTATCTCCGAGGCACTTAAAGTTCCCAGACTACAAATTGCCCCTAAATGCATCGTGATTAATTCAGCCGAGTGTGTTTGTGCAGCAGAACCAAGAAGGGTTTCAGTGACGTAGATCAGCTGGCTGCCTGCTGCAGCCGCACCAGCACGTCGTCCATCATGCGCTCGGAGACGTTACGAAACAGGACGACTGCTGGAGAAGATTTTACAGACCTCACGACTCACAGTGCCAGACAGAAAATCACAACACAGAGTCAAAGTTAAATTGTGAGTGACACACAAACAGTCGTGAACGCAGAGAAAGGGAGCTGCTAAAAGAAGAAGGAGAAATGACTCTCTGACCTAAATACGGCGCTCCAGCCCGGGCTCCGACTCAACTCCTGACGACATACATAAACACGATCCTTCACTGAGAACAATCCAAAACCCACAACTGTGAGCATAATCACGGCCTCTAAGCGTCGGCCTCTGGACCGTGGGACCGGATGTTTGTTTCCCTCGTTTGCTTTCTCGGAGTGACCTCGACCTCCGAGCCTTCGTCATGTGCACAACTGTCTCTGGATGCAGCGTCTCCTCAGAGCTCACACTTGTGGAATGGATCTTTTATTGATTGAGTAAACTGATACAAGAGACAACACCACAAGCTCTGTGGTGATGTCAGCTCCCATTAACGACACGAGAAGACGCGACGACACGTGTTCAGAGGAACGAGTCGCTCTGTGACAAGCTATTAATATGTGTTGATTGAAACAGCAGCAGCTGAGTGAGGTCTGCGCAGAGTGAGTCCTCCGCCCTGTTAATACTCGACTGTCTGATTAATCAGCTGAGCTCACTGTAGGAAGATTTAGTCGCTCATTATCCCAGATCTAAACTGCAGGGTGCCTCGAACGCAGCTCTGAGGATCAGTGTCTGAAGCTTCATGAGATCATCCAGAGATTAAGACCAGTCTGTTATCGTGGTCAGATGCTTCACTAGCGCTGCCTCCTTCCTGCCTTTAGTCACTCGCTCTTGTTCCCTCTTATCAAACCTGTTACAGAATAATCTCAGAGTTTTTACTGAATCATTAATTCCAGATTCTGTGTTTTATGATTTAATCACATTTAGTCATCAGGAGGATTTTCTCACCAGCGATCTGCTGATGTCACAGGAAGCTGCGTTCTCTAAAGCTTCCAGGTTGAGATGAGTTTGGATATTTTACAGCTCAGGTCTGGATCACAGCTCCGTTAATATCAGACTAATAAATGTCTTTACTCAGAGGACACAAAGACGCCTCTAAAGTTTCTTCATGCAGAAACAAGTGGCCTGAAATATCAGCTCCACCCTGACGGGGATAATCAGGACTGAGGCTGATGATGATGACGATGATGATGATAATGATGAGTTCTCTGTTTCAGTCTTATTTGTGACCTTTCTCTGTTTGACTGGAGGAGATGGGAGACATTTAAATGGCTTTCTGCAGATACCAGATAAGGACAGACTTTTTACTCATAATTACAGAGTCCTCTGGAAACTCATCAAAATTAGAGCTGTGTGTGTGTGAGTGCCACATCTCTGCTCAAATATCAGGACATGTCAGCAGCTCTGGAAAAAGTCAAACCTCTGAGCAACACCCAGAAAACACCAGCTTCTATTATTCAGTGCCCGACGGACGAACAGCGAGACAAACAGCCTGAAAGAAGACGATTAAAGTTCAGAGATATAAACAGCCACAAATATTACTGTCAGTCACTGACTGTATGGTGTCTGTTAGAAATGCTGTTAGTGATGTTACTCATTAGATATTAATTTCAAACCACTTTATTTAGCGGTAACACTCAGGCCGTTTCCATGACGACAGAGAAAACAGATTTATTTAAACCCCTGTAAACATGTCAGTGTGAGTGAAATGGTCCTGCAGTGAATGTGTCACAGTGGGACTAACACACCCAGATCATGTGACTCCTGCATGTATACAGTCAATCACACCCAAACTGGCCGAGGCGCTCTGAGCATGCTCCACAGTTTCTGCCCCGGGCTTTGACCCGGAAGTCCAATAGCATTAAATGTGTAAGAGAAGAAGAAGCCGGTAACAACATGGAGAAATCTACATCCAGAGCCGTGACTTTTTGGACGGACCAAATGTACAGAGCTGTAAAGTTGTCCACCATGGTACCAGTTAGCTGCTAGCTAACCGTAGCTAACTTGTTTGTCCAATGTTTGGTCTGTGACGTAATAGGTCAACAGGAAAAAGGTCCAATACTAACAAGCTGAAAGGGGGCATATCTCCACCTATCGTAGAGGAGTCGCACATACTTGGCTCAATAAATGGATTCCCCTCCCGTGCTTGTATACTGGGACAAGGACAGTAGGCCAGTTAGATGGCGTAGTTTAGCTGGGACTGCAGCTCCACTTCACTGTGACTGGAGACACACTGAGTGAAGGAGTCTGATCCCTCATTGGACAGAAAATGCTCCACAGTACGTATTTTAAATCCAAGCTAGACGTCAACATCGGTCTGTAAACTGTGACACATATTTAAACTCACAGTTTGGGTTAATTTTCATTTAAACTCAAACTGGTCTCAAAGAAAGAAAACAGTCCAAACTGAGCTGATTTAATCTCCAAGGTGAAACACAGCCAGAAATAAATATTATTCTTTATTATAAAGAGACTTTTGAATCATATTTTAGCTGCTGCTGAACTGTGACACTTGATCGTACAACACATGACCTCAACTCACTGAAAAAACGTTCACACACATTATTAAAACACAATATTCTTTAGGGAAGAGAAACCCTTTGCTGATTATTACACGTCTGTTCAATATGATAATGATTTTAACAATAAGTTCATCAGACCAGTATTTCTGGTGCTGACTTGTGAGTGGAGCTGTCGACTGACTGTACGTCACTAAACCTAAACAGGTTCAGTTTAAAACCTGTGGGACCTGTACGCTGACACGTGGTGTTTCTCTGACTCTTATCCAGCACCGTTGGTGTCTCCGTTCAGCTGCGGCCGCACTCGATGAAACATCCAGGGTCTCCACCTCAGTGAATATTAGAGACATAAAGACTGGTTGAACCTCCAGCCGACCTCTGCACCATCTGTGTGTGTGTGTGTGTGTGTGTGTGTGTCAGCTCAGGTAGTTTCCTGCTCTGCTCCTGCAGGTGGCTGCTTTGTTTATTTTTTACTGAGTGCAGATCTGGACTGAAAAACTCTATTTTAAAATAAAGGCCCGTCTCCATGAGAGGCCTGGTCTGTTCTTCAGACGTATAAATTAAGTTATTCATCTTGTCCTCACATCAACAGAATCAAAGGGTTTTTATAACGATGAATCCAAGTTGTGAGGATTGTTTTAACAGGATCAAGTGTCGTTGTGTCAGGAGCCTTAAAACCAGGTTCATAACTCACTCTCTCAGAGTCAGATCAAATCAATGATTCATTACTGATTTATTATCTGAAGCCTAATTTTCACACAGTAATATTCAGACTAGTTTAAATAAACATTTTTTGCTGAGCAACAGTTGTACATGAGAGGAATTAAAGGCCTGTTGACTTCAGTGATTCAATGTTGCATTTTACTGTGTTCTGATTGGCAGCTGCCTCGGCCAGATCTCTCTTATAAAAGAGATTTTCAATCTCCATGAGACCTCTGGGTAAATAAAGATAAATAAATTAATAAATAAATTATTTAATTAATGAAGACAGATCTTTAAACTCAGCTTTAACTTGATCGTCATTTATCGCAAGTTTTTAAGTCTCGTCTTTGATGTTTTCCACTATTTTCCCTTGTGTTTGTTTATTCTTTTAAATATTATCTATTTAAAATATTTTATTGTTGTTATGTCCAGTTATTTCCTTCCTGCTCTGCTCTGTGTGGCTGCACAACTGTATGAAAGTTTCTGTATAAATAAAGTTTGATTTGTGTTCTCTGATCTCAGCGTTCACTCTGTCAGTGCACTGTTGTTACTACAGAAGGAGGTTACAGCCCAAACTACAAACTAAAACTCTGCTTGTATGAAAATCAAATCTCCGTCCAGCCTGTGCGTCACCTGATTCACACTCTGACCTGCGCTGACTGACGGCCGGTGAAACGGTCACAGTGTTTGTGCGTCTGCTGAACAGCAGCTGATCGGCGCAGCAGCAGAGGAGGAGGAGGAGCAGAGGAGGAGAGGAGGAGTGCTCAGCAATCATCTGGACACAGAACACACTCGTGGCCTTTCTGTGCTCGGCTGCCTTTTAAAGGAAAACATGTGGTCGGGTGTCTGGTTTCAGGGAAAGTGAAAACATACACCCGCTGGGCGACACAGAGGAGCAGAGGAGTCAGGCATGTTGTGACTTTCCCTTCCTCTGGATCTCATTCCCTCACTCCTCATCGCCACAGGGGGTGGGGCTAAGTGACTTGACCCCTCCCACTGGAGAAAATCAATCAGTATTCAGGTCATGCCACAGGGACGCCCCCCAGCTGACCTCTGACCCCAGCGGGCCGTCGTCAGAGAGCGTGACAGGGATTTGTCTGTGCGACGCTAACAGAGTCCTGGTGTTGATGAGGAAGGGAGGGGCGCGACCTGACCCTGTCCACCTTCCACACAATAAATCCAGCTGAGGAGTTCAAGGTGGGCTGACCTGCGTCTGACCCCGTCTCTGGAAACACGGCTACAAGCTCCAGCTGAGCCTCGCCTCCCTGCGTGCCCCTGAGCGAGGAGAGAAAATGTTTGGAGGGCGGCGCCGTGACGCAAACAACACATTTATTCAGTCATATTTCCCTTCAGCCGACTGTGTGACATCCCAACAGTTGGGAAGCCTTGTTCCTGTCATGGGAAGTGCATGAGGGGGCAGAATTAGCATAGCGTAATTACTCAGGGGAAAGATCCAGACTCCAAGGAGCAAGACATAACCCATAATTTGCCATTGTGCTCCCTGTGCAATTGACAGTCGGTCTATGATATTGGAGATAAATGTCGGAATTCAGGCTGTTAGTTTAACTGATGGTGCATTCAGTATGATAATAACCACGGCCCTGCACGCCCAGAATCTGATGAGCAGTCTCGCAATAGCTCCTCGCCACTTTCCCTCCCCTCCGTGGGGTATTATCATGCTAATCTAAAGGAGCAGAAGAAGAAATACATTTCAGTGAATGAGGAAATATAATAGGAAGCAGGGACCTCTGGAAGCGTGAGGAGACAAAGGAGGGGAAATTCAACCAGCGCCGCCTGAGCAAAGCTCGGGTGACAAATGGACACAGACATTCTGCTGGCTGCTTAATTAAAAGAACATAGCCTAATTAAAAAGATCCTCCTGGTGAATGGACGAAGTGACCTGTGTCTCCGGCACATGTCAGCCGCCGAGCAGCCACAGTCTCTGCTCTCTGGGTTTTTTTATGCATTTCATTTTCACATCAGAGGGGCTCTGAGTGACGAGCGGCAAACAGCAAAGTGGAGCGAGCTGCAGGAAACACGGCAGATCATGGTGGGGGTGCTGGTGCCTGTTAAATGACTCATGATTTCCATTAGACACTCTGTCAAACTCGCACAAGAGATTTGATTAAATGTAATTCCACATCTTTGCACAAAACTTCTGAACATTTTTTTTTTTTCAGACCACTCGACGTCTGTTTGAGGAGCGTCAGGTTTCATCTCATGTCTTTGACACTGGCGACAATAACTGCAGATCTGTTTGTCAACAGAGACGCAGCAGATACAATTTTCATGGTCAACTTTGATTTCCGATATTTTCAAAGACTTGTCGAGCTCACAACACTCTACGTGGGCATGGTCATCTCTTCCCACCTTGTTTGGAGGTGTCGTAAACGCCATGTTGATGATTAAATCAGATTCACAACAACACGACACATTTAATGTTTGTCTCAAACTGATCTAGCAAGAGCCACATGCTGCTGCGCTGCCTCTACTTTGAGCCAAAAAGATGACCATGAATGCACCACAGAGACTCCAGCTGACGGCCAATCAGCTCGTCCATTGTGCCCCTGCTGAGAGAGAGTAACTCTCTGTATCGATCATTGAAAAAGGGAAACAGGAAGAGCGTCTTGATGCTAGTTAGCCAGTTAGCACATGAGCAACACAATCAGAGCATATTTACTGTGCGCCAGTGAACAATAACACAAACCATCAGGAAACGTTTCTGCTACAGATACTAATAACCAGCTACTAATAACCACATAAACATCAGCATCACAGTAGCTCAGTAGCAGCAGAGCGGCAGCAACTGATGGATCAGCTGATCAGCTAATGTCCCGTTCTGTAAACGATGCAAAGCTAGCAGCACTTCATGCGCATACAGACACATCTGTAACATGTGTTTTTATGTCCCATAAGACACTAGGTGTCTGTTATGACAGTGCAGTGCAGACTCTGCGTGGTTATCAATCACATGACTATTTTGGCACAAACATGGCGGATAGCCTTCAAAGGTTTACTCACTAGAAGGAAAATCAACCTGAGTTCATTTCACACCCTGTGTAAGGTCTGTGATGTTTCTGCTTTGTGGTGCTGTTGAGGTGTTTATACGATTCTGTTTGAGCACTGAAGTCGTCCTGGACGACTTTATATTGACGAGTGTGTTTAATATCCCGTCCCCCTCACGCCTGTGAATGTGACACACACAAGATAAGAAATACGTCCTGTACAGTTCAGACCAGGGGCGTCCTTTCAGCAGTAGCTGAGGTATGGCAATATGACATGACGTCACAGAGCTACTGATGATGGAGTTTCAAAAATATGAACTTATATAAAACTTCACTTTGGTCTTTGACCTGTCAGAAGTACGAACTATGCTGCTGAGAACTGTTTCAGAGGACATGAAGCTGTTTCTCACATTCATAATACCTCATGTCTGCATGTAATGCACGACTTGGTGAGAGCAGTGAAAACATGGGACCTATTTCGGCGCATATTTCAGCACCACGGACAGTCATGTGTTTAACTTCACAGAAAATAAAGAAAATAAAACAATAACAGGCTCATTTCTAACTAACGGAGGAGCGAAGTGGCGAACAATTTGATTCACTAACACTCGTATTCACTGATGAGCTTATTATCGACCTCTTTAAGTGCAATACAATGAAAACAACCAGCCAGTGTGCCTCAGACTATCTCAGACTATCTAACATATCACATCTGATCACCAAACAGGGATGCAACAAATATGAAGGACACTCACAAGTAACATGACTACAGAACCTCTCTCTATTTTTTTGGCAGCTGCCACACCTCGCCAAACCTAAATGACGCCTATGGTTCAGACCAACTCCACCTTTACCTCTGACCTCTGGAACAAACACATCATTAGGGTCATCATTAGGGTTACTGTTTCACTGCTGATGGCACCAGAATCTGAACACTCCACATGTGATGTTAAAGTCAGAATGATGACAGAGCTACAGACTGTGCAGGTGTACCTAATAAAGTGGCCACTGAGTCCATGTGTTTACTCTACCATGATGTGTCATCCAGCAAAAAGTTGGTCCTGAAACTTTTCCCACAGCGCAGAGCAGCACAGTGTGAAGGCCACGCAGAAACTTTTTAATATCTCCATGCTCCACAGAGCAGCTGGACTTCAGGCTGCTGCTGCTGCCTGACTCACTCTGAGGGGAACCTGTCTGACTGAAGCAGCCTGAACACTGCAGTCAGTACGACACACTATCTGAGAAGCAGGAGGGCGGCGACCAGTCCAACAAGGTAATGGACAGAGTTAAGTTAACATGAATGGACGCTGGCTGGTGTGTTGAGTGTCTGCACATCTCCAACACAGCAAACACACCTGGTGGACTCTGACTGGCTCCAAGCGTTTGTCTGACTCTGTGGTTTCTGGCAAACATCAAGTCGACACAGAAAATGGCTGCTGTCATGGAACTATGCAGAGAAACAGCAGCTGTGCAGCCTTCACACTGGACCTCTGACCTCATCCCCCAAAACCTGATGCTACAGACCCACACTGACGCTACAGACCACACTGATGCTACAGACCACACTGACGCTACAGACCCACACTGATGCTACAGACCACACTGACGCTACAGACCCACACTGACGCTACAGACCCACACTGATGCTTCAGACCACACTGACGCTACAGACCACACTGACGCTACAGACCCACACTGACGCTACAGACCCACACTGACGCTACAGACCCACACTGACGCTACAGACCACACTGACGCTACAGACCCACACTGACGCTACAGACCACACTGATGCTACAGACAACACTTACGCTACAGACAACACTGACGCTACAGACCACACTGACGCTACAGACCCACACTGACGCTACAGACCACACTGACGCTACAGACCACACTGACGCTACAGACCCACACTGACGCTACAGACCACACTGACGCTACAGACCCACACTGACGCTACAGACCACACTGATGCTACAGACCACACTGACGCTACAGACCCACACTGACGCTACAGACCCACACTGATGCTACAGACCACACTGACGCTACAGACCACACTGACGCTACAGACCCACACTGACGCTACAGACCACACTGACACTACAGACCCACACTGACGCTACAGACCCACACTGACGCTACAGACCACACTGACGCTACAGACCACACTGACGCTACAGACCACACTGATGCTACAGACCACACTGACGCTACAGACCCACACTGACCACACTGACGCTACAGACCACACTGACGCTACAGACCACACTGATGCTACAGACCACACTGACGCTACAGACCCACACTGACCACACTGACGCTACAGACCACACTGATGCTACAGACCCACACTGACGCTACAGACCACACTGACGCTACAGACCCACACTGACGCTACAGACCCACACTGACGCTACAGACCCACACTGACGCTACAGACCCACACTGACGCTACAGACCACACTGACGCTACAGACAACACTGACGCTACAGACCCACACTGACGCTACAGACCCACACTGACGCTACAGACCACACTGACGCTACAGACCCACACTTACGCTACAGACAACACTGACGCTACAGACCACACTGACGCTGCTTTCAGTGTCTCACATGTCCTGAGTGTGTTTTACCCAGACTCCTCCAGTCGTGACATTAAAGTAATGGTGCGGTGAGGCGGTCGGTGCTTTGTTTACTGCGAGTTGGTTTTCATGCTGTCAGTCACCACAAACTGCTCCTCAGGGAGAGAGAGGGCAGGAAAAACAAGGGAAGGCAATGAAGAGACATCAAACTGCCGACGAGGATTCACTGGCTGGAGTGAGGAGGAGGAGAAGAAGGAGGGGGAGGAGAAGAAGAAGAAAAGAGGAAGAGGAGGGGGCAAATGAAGAGAAGTAGTTGTAGGAGGAGGGGGAGGCTGGTTCGACTGTGTTGGAGCTATTCTGTTGTTTCAGTCTCTGGGTGGAAAGAGGAGGAGGAGCAGTAAAAGGAGGAGGAGCAGTAGTGGGAGGAGGAGGAGGAGCAGTAGGAGGAGGAGGATGAAGAGGCAGAGGAGGCTGATGTGACTGTGTGGGAGTTGTGTTGTTTCTCTGGGTTGAAATAAGTTTACAGCCTCACAGTCAATTAATGAACATGTTTTCCAGCCCCGAGCAGACGAGCAGACACACACACACACACACACACAGACACAGACACAGACACAGACACACACACACACACACACACACACACACACACACACACACACACACACACACACACACGGGGTCGATGACTGGGAGGTTGTTGTCGTTTTTGGAGAATCACAGTTTGACTCTGATTCAATTTTCAGACGAACAGTTTGACTCTTTCTGTCTCTGGCTGATTCTGAGCTACGACAGGAGTCAGGAGAACATCCCATAATACTGCTGAACATGGTGATGTCGATATGACTGACGTCCAAAATAAAATGTTTCATGACAAACTGTTGATCTGTGGGTCAGATGATGTGTCTGAATTATGAAAACTTTATTTACAAACCCACCATAAATGGATCACTAGAAACACTCTGTGTCACATGTTGAGCTGAGTTTAGACCCAGTACACCCAGTACACCCTGTACACCCAGTATACCCTGTACACCCAGTACACCCAGTATACCCTGTACACCCAGTACACCCAGTACACCCAGTACACCCAGTACATCCAGTACACCCTGTACACCCAGTACACCCAGTACACCCAGTATACCCTGTACACCCAGTACACCCAGTACACCCAGTACACCCAGTACACCCAGTACACCCAGTACACCCAGTACACCCTGTACACCCAGTACACCCAGTACATCCAGTACACCCTGTACACCCAGTATACCCAGTACACCCAGTACACCCAGTACATCCAGTACACCCTGTACACCCAGTACACCCAGTACACCCAGTATACCCTGTACACCCAGTACACCCAGTACACCCAGTACACCCAGTATACCCTGTACACCCAGTACACCCAGTATACCCAGTACATCCAGTACACCCTGTACACCCTGTACACCCAGTACACCCAGTATACCCAGTATACCCAGTACACCCAGTATACCCTGTACACCCAGTACACCCAGTACACCCAGTACATCCAGTACACCCTGTACACCCAGTACACCCAGTATACCCAGTATACCCAGTACACCCAGTATACCCTGTACACCCAGTACACCCAGTACACCCAGTACACCCTGTACACCCTGTACACCCAGTACACCCAGTATACCCAGTACACCCAGTACACCCAGTATACCCAGTACACCCAGTACACCCAGTATACCCTGTACACCCAGTACACCCAGTATACCCAGTACACCCAGTATACCCAGTACACCCAGTACACCCAGTATACCCTGTACACCCAGTACACCCAGTACACCCAGTATACCCTGTACACCCAGTATTAGGGCTGTCACTTTTTCAAAAACTCAAGTTCGAACGAATTTGAAATGACCTATAATTCGTTGGAATAAATTCGAATTACAACAACAACAGATACGCAGCACTTCTATTTTTGCCGGACGCCGGAGCACAACGCAGCAATTCAACACAGAGCAGATCGTGCGGGGCAGGAAGTCGTGCAGAGAAATACAATAAAACATCCGGTTAATTTTCAAAATAAGATACACAGTGTTCACGGCGGATCATATTTCCCTGCACTACACCTTGAAAACTACATAATGGGCAGAGGCAGGCCTGAAGTCAACAGGTCAGAGGTTTTCAGACGTCATTTCACCCCGTTGACACCGTGGACGAGGAGATATCCATCATGGCAGTGCACCGAGATGTCTTCCGGCGGAGCTGCACCGCTCCGCACAGCAAACGCAGCCGGTGGGTATTGACGGACGGCGGAGCACACAGCGGATAACCAGCGCTGCCGTTCCGCAACGGACACGCATCCAGTGGAAATCCGGGGTAAGACATCTGCTTCTTACAAAGTCGACAAACAGCCTTATCTTTGTTCGTAACTTTGCCATCCACGGCGTAGAACCCAAAATACTTCCACACGCTGCTTCTCAGATGTTTTGGTGTCGTGATTGTCCGCTCAGGACGGCTTTGCTCGCTATTGTCCTCCATTTTCAGTGCAAAACAACACATTAACATTAGCTTAGTTTAGTGATAGGTCAATAGGGCATGCAATAAGATGATAGTGAATTCTTTGAGCGCCCTCTGTTGGATCACACGGCGAACTACATCAAACGGTCTGATGCGCCTATAGAGACTGCAGCTTGCATTTCGAACAGGTCATTACAGCTCGAATATGAACTTTTCACCCCTCCATCGAACGAATGTCCGAAATTCGAATAAAAAGTGACAGCCCTACCCAGTGTACCCAGTACACCCAGTATACCCAGTACACCCAGTGTCAGGTCATGATCAACATGTAGCGTTATCAAAAAAACATGGCCGTCACCTGGATGGTAAAACACCATCGTCACTGACATGAGTTAATACCAGGGCTGTAGTCAACCAAAGAAAATCTTGGTCAACCAAAGTCGCACATGATCTTCAACTAATCGATTAGTCGTGGAAAAAAAATCTGCACGTTATTTTTACTTGTGTGGTGGTGTGTCTGCGTCACTCTGCAGTTACACCTCCAAAACACTGGTGGGCGGTGGAGGACTGTGTTAAGTGCTGTAAAGTTAGTTCAAATCAAACTTTATTTATATAGTTTATATAGTCTAGCGATCTTTTCTTCTGCTCATATGAAACCAGGGACAACAGCAACATGTAACAAAGGTAACAGCACATAATGTGGCTCCATTACAACTCACAACATTCACCGACCAAACAACTGTCTGATACTAAACACGTTTTCCAAATAAATACAACATGCTAACGTTATTAGCACAAGCCTATGGCATTTTACATTGTATACATTAGCCTAGCGACGAGCGGAGATTTCCTCTGCTCATATGAAGCCAGGATAAATTCTGAAGGATAAATCACACACAAGACTTAAAATGCTATTTTAGTGGAGGCTTTACTGTCTTCACAATTTATTGTCTCTTATCTGTGAAATACAAATAAACACAAGCTTTGTGTCCACTGAGGGAAATGGTGTCAGCTCACAGAGACAGACAGGAGGTCTGCGTCACCACGGCGCTGAGCGTGAGGGTGGGCGAGTTCAACTTTCTGTCAACAACGGGGGTGTTTTGAAAACATTTGGAAATAATGGATTAATCCTGAAAGCTGTTGATGGAGCACTTTGCTCCTTATGAAAGTAACACTGCGATTATTCGACCAATGAGAATTTGGTCGGACGAGAGCATAGCGACCAAATAATCGAGCAGTCGACCAGGAAACTACAGCCTTAGTTAATACAGGCTGAACCAACTCAGTATTATGTCAGTCGCATCCGATTTGGCTGTTCAATATGAATATTTGCAGATTCTGATTTTTGTTAAATATAATAAACAAGCTAACGGCGCTAACAACAGATCAGAAATGTACAAGTGACTGAGTCGTATGAAGTATCTGTGAGCGTCTCAGCAGCAGTGAGGAGATAATGTTAGTTTCTCCTCCTCTGTGTCTGCAGCTGTCTGTACCAAAGAGTAGCATGAAAGCCAAGAGCGCCCCCTACCACTGTGGCGGTGAACTGCACCGCGACGAAACGGAGTGACGGAGAAGTTCAAAAGGTTCACAACGGCGTCACGGCAACAACGTAGCAACGTCGTTGATTCAACGCAGGACCACAAATCAGGCTTCAGGGAGCAGCTCTACCATTAAGGTAAAGTCTCCACGTGCTGCACATGCTTTAGAAGTGATGCTGAGATGTGTACATGTCAGAATAAGGACACACCTGTGCACTCACACACACACACACACACACACACACACACACACACACACACACACACACACACACACAGGTGTTAGAAATGTTTCATTTCTGAATGACCACTTCATCAGTAACAGACAACAGGTGATGACATCACTGTTCAAACTGTTGGTGTGTGACGTGTGTTACAGTTAGTGCTGGAACAGGAAGTGCACTAACAGGACAGTCAGACACAGAACAGAGACAACATGCAGCCAACAGAGAGGACACCTGAACGCAAACTAAGGGTTAAACCTCTCATAAAAGAACTACTATCATCAAAGGGTGTCTCAGCACCTTGTGTCCACCAGAGAGGAAACAGCTTTAATGCCGCTCTGTCTCAGTGTCCTCGTCTCCTGACCAGGGTCAGAGACCACAACCTGGAGCCAGTAGAAACCTGTTTCCACCCAGCAGTGTGGAACGGTTCACACTGTTTCTGTCTCCACAGTGTAAAGTTGTGGATGGTCCCAACAGCAGCGTTCCTTAGCGTCCCCATGTTTGGTCCCCCCTCTGTTGGGGTACCTAGCACACAGATCTGGTACTAAAAGGTGGAGCTAGAAACCCTGCAGTCTGATTGGTCAGTAGAGGACGGTCACTCTGGTTTATGTAACCAGAATTTTTTTCAGACCTTAATCTACTTTTATGCTGTCATTTTATTTCTTTGTAATATTTTTGGGACATTTCATTAATTTTTTTCAGGATTAATCAACATTTTTTTTGGACCTTTTATCAACTTTTTTTTTTGTTGGATAATTTCTGTTCCATTAGTTTTTATATGACCCACACTTTTAGTAATGACTTTAAATTACAGATTAATGTGGAGCGGATTATGTGAAGGTCATATATCTGATCATGGTTGCAGCAGACTAACAGCCTCTGTTTTAACGCAGTGAATCATTCATCTCACATCTGCAGTTTGAAACGTGGATTTAATAAAAACTCTTCTTCACGTCGACTGAACACTCCGGGAGGCTTGTGATGCACCTTAGAGTTATGTCCTCCTGACCAGAAGCATGACCCGTCTCCCCCTCTGCCCCCCCACTCCCACTCACTCACTCCCAGCTGCAGGGGTGAGTCAACACATGGTTAATAAACCCACTCTCTCACTCACACACACACACACACTTTCTCTGTAGTTGAGGGCGCTGCTGAGGAGGGGGAGGTGTGTTTTACTCACCCTGGACCGCTGCCCAGTTTGGATTCATATGACACTAACTGAACCCCTCGATAAAGCCCCCCCCCCCCCCCCCCCAAAGAGCTCTTTAAAAATAGCCGGATCGGATGGAACGCCGCCCGGAGTTCTGAGAAACGGAGGAAAATGACCGAGCTAAGTGTGGGCGAGCTCACTTATCTTACAGCATGTCCACGCCAAATATCCACCGCACATATGGTCACCGCTCAGATTTACACAAATAAGAGCATGAGAGCTGAAGTATAGATTCTACAACCCCCCCCCCCCCCCCCCCCCCCCCCCCCCCACACACACACACACACACACACACACTCACACACTCACAGGTAACACACACAGGGACTCAGAGTTAAAGCTTAAAAGAAAAAGCACTGCATATTCTAAATTTAACACATTCCAGATTTAAGCAGGGGGGGGGGGGGGGGGGGGGGCAGAGTGTTGTTTGGAGCAAATCACCCACAATCCCTATCTGCAGCGAGCAGGGTGCATGCATAAGAAATCGGATAAAGAGCCGCAGGGAGGAGGAGAGCTGGGAATCCAATCTGAGTTTCACAAACCATCAATGAACCTTTCACCTGAATCTACAGCCGCCACAGTTTGACTCCACACCGTCCCTTCAAAGCAGGCGCCGCCCACGAGCTGCGGCAGGACTTGGTCAACTTTTAAGGAACAAGGTCAAACAGCTCGGCTATTTTTGGACCGTTTGGAGCTGAGCTGCAGCTCGGCCCCTGACTGAGCGCTGAGAGCAGCAGAGCCCGCTGCGTTTGAAAAGACGTGTGAGCTCGCTGCATATTTTCTCTCAACACTTCAATAAATTAAATCTGTGAATACCTGTTGCCTTGTGAGCGCGTGGAGCAGGCCGGGGTACGATGGGGCATCGCCGTGTGAACGCAGCAGCAGCTTTGGAAGAAGAGGACAGAAGAAGAAAAAAAGGCTTATCTTAGGTTTTTAATTTCCTGCTTCATTTCACGTTTCAGGACCATAAAAATTCTCATTTCCAAAAACTGCAATAAGCAACAATGAGACATGATCATAACTCTGAATTACTCCTGTACTGACTAAGCACCCCCCCCTCCAGTCAGCCTAATTGCTTCAGCCAAAATGTGACAAGCCAGACAATCGCTGTGCAACCCATTATCAGAAAAAAAAAATCTATCAGCTATCAGAGATCCAGTCTGACACAAACTTTTCACCCACAATGCTTTGCAGCCTCTGAGCGTCCCTCCAACAACAGCACTGTGCACACATGTTCACACCTCTGAAGCCCCGAACACACACACAAGTGTTTCAGCAGCTGCAGAAAGAGTTTTGTTAAAGTGCTGTAACGGCACCAGATTTAAATTAAAGATAGAAGGAACTGATTCTGTGTGATGTTTCACATGTTTCAGGTTATTATCAACATATTTTAAATGAGAGCAAAAAAACATTTATATTTAAAACTTTTCTGAAACGTTGTGTTCAAACTATTCCGGGCCTGGAAAACAGTTCTTATTTCAGAACCTTTCCAGGACTTTGACGAGTGTGTGAATCCTGAGGAAACGTTTGAACAGATTCTCTGCAGCTCTTCAGACAGAAATGATTCGATCATCATCGTCCAGTGATCACGACCTCGTCTTAACACGTTACACAAAATATTCACATTCTGTGTGACAGAAACTGATTGTTGAGCGTCAGGTCAGGGATCACTTCAGAAACCTGGAACAGACGTTTGTCATCAGTTTTGTCAAAGTCTGAACACTGAATCAGGAACTATCCGACATACACAGACGATAACGTGAGCAGATCGTTGGCTGTTGCTCTCGGCGTCCCTACAGATGCCTTCATGAGATTACCTGCATTAAAACTACATACAAAAAGTTTTCTTATCTTAAAATGGCACAAAGCAGGAGCTTAGCGTGCAGCTGACTCCTAAATCAAACTGAAATTAAAAGTCTGGCAGAGAAGTTTCAACAACAGACTATCGCAGAGTGGAGAACGGAGCGGTGCCAGGAGCGATGCGCGGCGGCGACAGCAGATTCTCAGGCATCAGCAGCCAACTTAAATGAAGCCAACCTGTTTCTATCATGTCTGGATCAGCCTCTTTCCTCTCAGTTTCATCATTCTATCAGCGATGAGATTTCAATCTGTGTCACAGAGTGGCAGCGTGTGTTGTTCCACTGAGGACGCACACACACACACAGACACACACGTCATGTGAGGACAAAGGTGCCATTAAAACGGGAGCTTCTCAGCAGACCTGAGTTTGTGTTGGGAGGAGAGGGCGTTCGATTGGACGCGACGTCTGTCGTGTTGAAAACAAGACAAATGTCCACTGCGCCCAACCTTCCTTTTTAAGAGCCTCCACCAAATCAGAGCGAGGTGCTGAGAGGCCCGGGGTGTCTGCTGGGTCTTTCCAGGGAAATAACCTCTGGCACAAAGATGGATGGTTACATTTCCTGCAGCAACAACAGCCGTTTGTTTGGAGGAAATAGGAGAGTAACTGGGCTGTTAGTACGAGCTGTGAGAGCCACCATGGCTGAACAGGCAGAGAAAATAACTCCACTAACACAAACCAAAACTTCACAAATTGAAAAAGCAAGAAGAGGACGGCGTGGAGCCGCCCACGCCGCTTGATTGAGAGCCAATCTCTGAGAAACCCACGGCAACAAGCACTTAGCAGAGAGGATGGAGACGAGGAGGAGAGGTGGTGCTGCAGAGGAGGTGGGCAGGATGGATCAAAGTTATATACTCAGATAGATACCTGCCAGCTTTCATCATAATGCAGCCGACAAACTGTTTCTCACAAAGAGCCTGATGGGTAAAGAATAAAGTCACTTCATCACAGAGATCTGTCGCTCCAACAGAACCAGGACACTCACTGATCCACAGCAATTATACAATTATGAGCATTTACATCAACACACAGGTGATGCCCCTCAGGTAGACTGTATCCAGGCGACACGTCCACTGTGCTGTCTCTCTTTGTCTCTGTGTCATTCATCATCTGCGAGTGAGCGAACACAGAAATCACACCTGCTGCTCTGGTGACACACAAACCCTTAAACACACCAGCCCAGGTGCATGCTGGTCCTGTCAGGGCTGCATAGATAATCTGATGTAACAATTAAATGAACATTATCCATGTTTAAAATACTGCGCTGAGAGAAAACATCAGACGCTTCCTAAACTAACAGCAGCCTGCTCTCTAACAATGAGTTAAATCATCCGTCATCATTCAGTGTTTGAAGAATGTTGGATTCAGGAGAACAGGTCATGACAGAGAGTGAATGAGACTTGTGTCTGCACCACGCTGCAGCTCAGCTGACATGTTAAAGCACCTGATAAAAAAACACCCACAGCATTCTGCAGAGCGATGAACACACGCCGGTCAAAACGTCGCTAACGTCACCTCACTGAATCCCCGTCCCTGTCCAGCGTCAGCTTAGACATCCCATAGTCACGCTGCAGTGCGTCACTGTGACATGTGACAACATGTACAGCAGAGGGATCTGCAGGAGATGATGAAGAACACCTCGTGTTGATGCCTGTTTTCATGCAAAGGTTTATTAATAAGCAGCAACAACATGAAACAGCAGAATTCTGTTGGTTTAACTTGGGGTCAAATGTTTTGGAGACGCTCTCTGTCTTATTCTGATTTCTACATCAGCAGAAGCTGAACATGATAATCATTCTGACCATGATCCTGCAGCCCTGAGTCACACACATACAGTGTGTAAATATATACGTACATATATGTATATGTAGCTGTCCAAAGCTGAGGTGCATGATTTTTATAAATCCAAACAGAATAAACTAAAGTGTGTTGAGTCATCAGTTTGCTCTCACTCACTAACAGCTGCTCCTCTCATCCACCAATCTGACCTGATCAGGTCAGCTCTGATCGATTGATCAATTATTGACCTTGAGTCTGAAAACGCCACAAACTGCTGCTGCTTTCAGGGACCCACACAAACCTCTGAATTTAAAGAGGAGACACAGAGGCCAGAAAAAATAAAACATTTAAATGTAAAAAGGAACGTTAGCTTGGCGTTAGCATGATGTTAGCGTGACGCCTTCAGGCGTTTGAAATGTTCCTGTTCCATGGCAGTGGGCAGATCAATACCAACATATTGAATACTGTGGTGTCAGTCTGAACAGGGATCAGTTTCTCTGCTCTGCATCACATCTAATTCAACACACACACGTCCTTCATGTCCTCTTTACGTCTCCACGGCTTCTGTCAAACACCGGACTCCAGATTCCAGCTTCACCTGATGACATCATCAGGAGGAGGAGGGTGAGCTCACCTCCCAGCCGTCCTGATAGAATATAGAACCAGGTCCATGTGACCAGAACCGTCCACAGACGCTATAAAGAGAAAACCTAATCTAAAATCTGCATCTTTAATGGTGTTTAATAATGCTAGCTGTTAGCAGTTAGCAGCTAGCTAAAGTTAGCCGTTAGCAGCCGGTGGCTGCACCTAACAGCTGACGGAGTTTGGATTGTGTCACATTATGATGCGTTCCAGCTCTGATCAGTAAAAGTGATTACTGGGTGAAGGTAAATTATAACGTTCTCATGATGTGTTCAAGTGATCTTGTAAAATGTCGTTTTTAGTGATAAACTTGAATAAATCAGCAGTTTGAATGAGAAAAGTGCAGATATATAATATAGATATTTCAGGATTGTTGCTTCCCTAATTGTTTGTAAGCACAACTCTACATTTATTTCTTATAAGGAGCTGCTTTTGTTTTATGTGCTGATGAGAAGAAACGTCAGGACAGGTCACTGAGGTTTATCTCCATCATTGTTCCAGGTCAGAATAATATCAGACTTTATGATTTTAGTTTTAATTAATAAATGACTCCAGGATATTTCTCTGGTATTTCTACTTTTAGCTGTAAAAAAAAAACAAGCCATCAATGACAAGAGAAAAACACACACACACACACACACACACACACACACACACACACACACACACACACACACACACACACACACACACACACACACACACACACACAGGCTCAGGCTCAGGTAAACAGAAGTAAAATTAATATTTCAGTCAAATCAGATCTTCATCTTTGGTTGATGTCACATTTCCACACTGTGATGTTGGTCATCATGACTCACTCATCCATCAGACACACTCTGCATCTAAACTTGGTATCAGATCTAAACCAAATGTTGTGGTGTCGCTCACTCCTGTTCTAACAACACCCATCTGTCTGCGGACACGCCTCTCTCAGAGCTCCAACATACGACCACGCCTCACACTGAGTCCTGTCAGACGGCCGGATGTCGATGATGCTGGACAAAGTGCTTTTTCAAAGTGCGCTAATCAAACACGGTTTCAATGATAATTAAAGTCTGACACAGTAACACTGAGTCCTGTCAGAGGGTCATGGTGACAGTGTTTCATCCCTCAGACACTGAGCTTCAGTCTGCTCATGCTCAATGAAGCCAAAGTTCTCCAACACAGCATCTCCAAACACGGCTTAAATCAGCAGGTGAGAGTTAAAGGTAAAATAACCTCTGCTGACTGACACACTCACTGTCTCATGTTGTGTATCAGGAAGTGTTTTTGTGAGCGCTCCTCCTCCACCCTCGGTGGCGGTGGCGGCGGTGTGGGGGGGGGGAGAAGGACAGGAGGTTGGGAAGTCAGGGGGCTGATTTGCTCCACTTTCAGCCTGGCTGGCTAATCAATGATGCAGGAGGTCTGCACTCATTATGAAGTGATTAAGAGATCATTTGGAGCAACAAACCGCTGCACTTGTGCCGTCCCCACAGCCCACCCAGCTGAGAGTTCACCAATCAATAAGTGCTATGTACAGCCAAAGGCTATTTACAGAGACACTTGTTTCCTCCTGGTGTTAAACGCAGAAGCAAAGTTGTGTTTCCGTGGCGACACTCCGCCGCTGTGCTGTGATGTCTGTATTATCTTAATCTTTGGGGAGTTAATATGATCCCACTGAGCGCTAAGGTTTTTAAAATAAACAGGATTCTGGGGGATTGTGGGTGACGCGGCTGAAAGGGAGTTTTGGAAGATCTCTGCGCTTAGTCATCAGCTAATAATCCTTTAAAACGGTGACAATCCGTGCACATATGAAGCCGCATTAGCCACTTCTTCACATGAAATATGCATGAAAAATGACAAGGGTTCCTCTTTGGATGATTCATTCTCTTTCCTTTCAAGAGACATCCTTTTTGTTGTGCGAGCTCCTTCCAAGCTGCCCTGTGGGAGCACGCTCTGCCCCCCCACCACACATATCAAAGAGTCTGTGTGTGTCTGTGATACTATACACTGAATAGGTAGAGTCTGCTGCATCCAAAAGGCCAACGGATACAGCACAGAGGAGCAGAGAGCACGAGTCCACACGTACGGCTCACAAAGCAAACACAACGCCTCCTGCACGACTTTACAAAGACACGAAACAAAGGAGCAGAAAACATTCAGCCACTGAGGTTTGACTTCTCAACACAGATTCTTTCATGAGACACGAGAGCCTCTGTGGCAGGAGCACAGAAATGTGAGGCAGTGTGCTGACGCTGCAGAGCCACAGGTTAGATTTCCCTCTAATTGCTGGACTGCGTCCACCTCGCTTCATGAAGCGTAACCAGACAGTCATCCAGTGATCCTGCCGCGCTGCTTGTGGCCGTGGCGGGTTGGCGAGCGGAGCCCGAGTCCATGTTCGACAAGGGGTTAACATTTCTGAAGAACAGCTCGACAAAACCACAGGAAGACAGCCAGTCTGGACGGACGGACCGAGGCCTGTCACTTGTCCAGTTTGTGGTCTGCTGCCTCCCGCCATCTTTTTCTTCTTCTCCCTCTCCTTCCCTCTACCCTCTCTCTGAACTCAGAGCTTTTCCTCCCAGATTTTACACACTCATCAGCTCTCCTATAATTTCCAGAGCTGTGCTAACCACAGCAGGACCACAGGAGGTAAACCACTGCACGCCTGCTTTAGGAATCAGGGCGTTTCACAGGGCTGCCAAGGACTCAGAGCTAAAGGCTGATGATTGGACGAGAGCACGAGTCGCCACCCCTTACGCTCAGGAGAGACTTTTTAGACAAGAAAAATATACATGAAGCTAAAAAATGGAGGAAATAAAACCTATGACGTGTAAATGAGGCGGTGACATCACCAACAGATCTCATTCAGTGACATGTTTGACCAGCAGGTGGCTCCACTGCAGGAAGTTACTCATGATTATTTAACTTTACAGCGTTGATGAAGAAATCAAACAGATTCATTCACGCACCGTTAAATTAAGTTCCTCTGAGACTTTTCCTTGTTTGGATTTTGAGTCCACAGTTGGCTCAGTGACAGAAACTCAAGACGAGCCGCTGGTATTATGACTCAGCATAATGCAGAGGAAAAGGGGCGAACATTTCAAGCTCGTTCTTATTCCAACTCCTCAAATACCGACACCGTGTCACTGATTTCAGACACCGACACAAAAAGGCACCTTTCACAGCGGTATGAAACAACAGTGGGCAGCATCCTAAACTCACATTCTGGTGACCTATCACAGAGCTGCCTGAGGTGCATCAGTTCATAACACCATCAGAGGGCACCATTTTGCAACGCAGCTGCTAACACCTAAATATAAGGAGATGGAGGGTTCCTGCAGGGCAGAGGGGAGGTGCACTTTCACCCAGAGTAGATGACTGTCATGCTGTCCTGCTCAGTGAACCCACCTGAGTTAAACAGACTGTGATATGTCCAAAACTCAGCAGTGGCAGTTCTGCGTGATCACATGACACCTCCCCTTCAGCAGCTCCACTGGCACATTTGATTTAAACCCTCCTCCTTGTCTTTAAATCTCTGCGTGCCGTTGGCCCCGCCCTCCCTCTCCAGGCTCCGTACTGACTGGCCGTTAGTGTAGCTGACCCTGATCTGTGGAATGGTGTTCAACAGGGCTGTGTCAGTGCACGACAGGTTCTTTAAGTCACAACTGGAAACTCAGCCTGCTGTTTATGATATGCTTTATCTGTTTATCTGCACTACATCACTGGTGCTGTTGTTCTTTGTTAAATTTTGTCTTGTCTGGTTTAGTAAAGTGTCACTGGGCGTCTAGAAACGCACTAAGAAATAAAATTACTAGTATTATTATTATAAACCTCAACACAAGCATTTATTGCCCGTGGAAACATAAACAGGGTGTTTTAAGTTTATTTTGAAAAGACTTGATGCACGTAACAGGCGTCAACTGACATGGCGTCCCAGAACATCAACACAGACACAGGAGGACAGCTAGCTCGTCACATGTAGACATGACCAGCACTGAACAAGTGGCGATATGTGACAAGTTGGGACGAGAACGTGTCGACAATTTAGTTGATGAAATGTTTTATATTCAATGTGCAGGTGCACATGTTTATAACTGGAGAACGTCAGAATAACTGTCGGCCAGAAAAAATTAACACACTGATATTAAAAAACAGTTTTTCTTTTCCAGATTATTTTTTGTCAAAGCCACAGGACACACACACACACACACACACACACACACAGACACACACACACAGACACACACACACACACACACACACACACACACACACACACACACACACACAGAGTCAGAGCTACAGGCAATCTGTAAATGAACTTTAAATATGTATCTGAGATCATCTGCACTGAATCAGCACAAACGTTTCCTCGGGGCGCCGTAACGAAGCCGTTTCTGTTCAGCTGGAGGAGGAAAAATAAAACGGGTAGATGGAGAGCAGACAGTGATGGAGGAGCCACTTCAGCCTCGCCGCAGCAGACACGAGGCAGCTCCGCCTGCTATTCTTCACCTGTGCCTTCGTAACGCTTGGTGCAACATGTTAATGTGATTTCTGTGGCCAAGCGGGGCCGGACCTGTAGGCCAAGGCCCGGTGGTCTCAGCAGATAGCCTGGACCGGCCTGTGCTGTGTCAGCGCCGGATTATGGATGATGGCGAGCCTGCAGGCCTGACAGGTAATAATTCACTCCCCAGGGGTCCCACACCCTTCACTGGACACCAGCAGCCGGGGGAGGGTGGGGGATGGTGGAGGCAAACAGCCTTGGAGCTCACATCCTCATAACCCACCCTCTGCTCCTGTCCTCACTCTCTGCTTCAACAAACAGGCTTCTCATTGGCTGCCCAGTTGCCACGGGTAACCAGCCATTATCAAAATGAAAGATGAGGTGCCACAGAGCGGCACCTCTCTCAGGTGCAGGGCCAAACAAAGTCCCATATGTTGCAGATGAGGAGCTGAGATTAACTGTTGCTTCCTGAAGCACGGCGGCGCTCCGGACCATTCCTCACATGTACCACGCCGCCGCGTGTTTCAGACACTTGAGACAAATCGCTGTTGTCGAGGTGCCACAACAACAGTCCAAAAAATATCAGCCAATGCTCTCGAGTTCCACTGAGCTTGAAATGGGCGAGGAATGAGCGCGAGTGCAGCAATTCAGCGACTCAGAGTTTGGCCTGAGGGTTTAATGTAACGTGTCGTCATGTATCCAACAGAAATTCACTTTCTCCTCCTCTGGCCTGTCTGTGTGTGTGTGTGTGTGTGTGTGTGTGTGTGTGTGTGTGTGTGTGTGTGTGTGTGTGTGTGTGTGTGTGTGTGTGTGAGAGAGAGCATGTTCAGATATTGAGCACTTTATCTCGATGATGAAAATGGAAATAGGCCTGCTGAATGTTCCCTAAGGGCTACCGTCCTCAGCCCCTGGTTAGGAGCCTATTTCAACCATCATTACCCTGAGGACCATTAGGAAGACGCCATCTGCACACACGGGGCCCCTCCATCGGGGCCTCTTGTCATTTCAAACTAAAAGCAAGTGGCGAAATGGAAATCGGAAGTAAAATTACACACTGGGCTAAATGCACCATTAAGCATGCTAACTGAGCGACGGACCTATCAGGGCCTGGAAATGAGAGCCGGCCGGAGAGCGAGCAGTTTGTGGGAGGTGTCGAGGAAATGTTCAGGACTGTGAGTCAGCCGTCAGCAGAACGTGACGGTCCTAATGGTGCTGAGTTAAAACAGTAGATTGTTTGTGAGCGTGGGCGTGTGCCACACAGAGCCTTGAATATAGATTTGTATGCACTATATATAGTGTTGGTCGGAGCGCAGACAGACACGCTGCTGCTGCTGAGTATCAGACACTATCTGAGGATACAGCCGAGCATCTCTCTGCTCCTGCGGGGACGCAGCACCTCTCCTTGTCAGCAGACCAGTAACACGTCAAATAAAATAACCTGAAACCACATCGCAGCGTCATCTGAGCAGCACACACACACACACACACACACACACACACACACACACACACACACACACACACACACACACACACACACACTGCAGCTGCGGTAGGAAACCACAAGCCGTCCTGTGACATGACTGCGGCAGCTGAGACGAGCAGGACGAGGAGGAAAACCCAATCACAAGATCCAACACACCGTCCACACTTACACCCAGTTACACCCAGTTACACCAGTTCAGCTCTGGGTCTTTAACTAGTTCAGGAGTCTTGGTGCTAACAAACGACCCAACAGTTTTACAAAGAACTTTTAGAGTCAATGAGGGTCACAGTGACACACACCAGTGTGTGCACCTGCTACACACAAAGGTAATGTGTATTTGCAGTATTTGGTGTCTGCACATATTGTTGTATGTTTCATTATTTTATTATGTTTTATCTTGAGAAGCACTTTGAGTTGCATTTTTTATGTATGAAAAGTGCTATATAAATAAAGTTTTGATTGATTGATTGATATATTTATCCTCACTTTATATCACCAACAACAAAGTGTTGGTAACTGGTGCACCAGTGAGCGACTGGTTGAAGGCAGATCATGATATCAAACTGTGTTCACTTAATGTCTATGATATTGTTAATAAATCAACTGGACATCTGCATTTGAGTTATTTATTATTAGTTATTTTCTGAGAGGAGACTTTTTACACAAACTTCATTAACTTAAGTTTATTGTAATTGCAGTAAAAATAACAAAGGTTTGTGTAACCATCATTAACCCTTCGGTTTCCAGGATCATTCTGACTGATGATAGAAATTCTGTAATTCTGTGAAACTGATATTTTCTGACACGATTATCGTACCGTTAAACTCTCATCCTGTTGCAGCCTTGATCAGTGATGTGTCATCAACAGAGGAGCTACACAACACGAGTAAACAACAACAACAACAACAACAAACTGATCAGCTGCAAACTTTTGTTCTGTTGTTACAGGTATTTGTTTTTATCAAAGACACAAGAACGGACCGACGATCAATGACATCACAGCAGGATCGGTTTCTCACATGACGTCTCCATCGCCTCTCTCCAACAACAAGTTTATTTTCCCAAAAATGCTCTGAATTAAAGATGCATGATATTAGATTCTGAGCTGATATCTGACAGATAACAACTCATAAGGCCGATAAACGATATATATCCACGTGTTTCCCTCCTAATGCCAGTGATCATCATCAAGTCTCTTCTGTAGATGAATTATCATCATATCATACAGACTGAGATGGTGAGACGTGAAACAGTGCTCAGTGTGCGTGCGTGATATCTATTCATGGATCGTGTTGGATGATCCTGTATCGGGCCGATACAGATGACGTGCAGATATAATTGTGCAGCTCTACTCTAAAGGTCCAAAGTCTCTAAATTATTTTACTTGCATGATATTTTCTTTGTAGAAATATATCAGAGGACGATGTAACACGTTGTAAATGTGTGGTAAATATTTGAGGGGAGTGAATGGACCAATGACAGCCCTGCCCTGCGCGCTATGTTTCTGTGTGTTGAACATGATTTAATAAATGATGCAGCAGCAGCCAGCAGGGTTCATTCTTCAGTCCACCGGTCTAACGGCTCCTGAACGTTCAAAATGTCTGCGGACGCTCCAACATCAGAAGAAGAAGCAGCTCATTGGCTGATTCTCACACTTCATCTTCAAGCTGATATCAGCTGATGCTGTCGTGAACCCTGCTCAGCACCAGAACAGACTCGGCTCCATGTTGGTGTGAACAGGGTTTGAGATGCCTGAACGGTTGGAGCAGGCGGAGCAGGATGTTTCTCCTCCAACACTCAGAGTAAGTAACGGTTGCCTTTCCTGTTAAATCACGCCGGTGTTTCCCTCCAGCTGCACATGCATCTTTAATGTGCCTCCAAACTTCTGCAAAGCTCCGAACACATCAGAGACAAAGAGGCTGCCTTTGAGCCAGGCAGGAGGGCACGCTTCGCCCTCTTGCACAGAGTGATGGTGTGGTCTGTGTGTGTCTGTATGTGTGTGCACAGGATGGATTTATCTATTGTTGTTATGTTGTGAGGCTGAAACTGGACACACACTCAGGACTGAGACTGGTCACAGGCCCACTGAGGATGAGGATGAAGACTGAGGAGCTCGGAGCGTCTCCTCCAACAGACACACAGCAGATCTGTCGGTGCATCGCAGTTAAAACGCGCGCGCGCGCACACACACACACACACACACACACACACACACACACAGCCTGTGTGCAGACCTGTTAGAACAATGAGCTCATCGTTTCTCTCCGAGTTTGGCTCTGAGAGCAAACTGCAGCTGAAGTGATTCAGCAGGTCAGATCTGCCTCACAGTGACCGGACACACTGTTTCCTCCTGAAGACGTCACATCCCGTTCTTCACCTGATCTGCGCCACATCACAACACACTCCGCTTTACGCGCCGTTTGTGCGCACAAACAGGTCCGAGCCAACACAGCCTGCTGCTGCTGCTGCTGCTGCTGGAAAATCACAGCACAGGGTCCAAATTCAATTACACAAACACACACACACACAAACACACACACACACACACACACACACACACACACACACACACACACACACAGTCTCACTCAGGGATCTGTCGGTAAGTTGAACAGGACTCCTGCAGCAACACCACAGGACACAGTCAGTGTGAGGCTGCGTGTCCATCCACAGCTCCGAGGACACAAACACACACACACACACACACACACCAGAGGACCGACGGCTCGTTGTGTCTTCAGCAGAGACACAGAGAGACACAAAGACACAGACAGACACAAAGACACAGAGAGACAGGCAGCAGCAGCAGCAGCGGAGCAGCAGAGAGGTTTGTTGAGCAGTTTTTGCTCAGAAACGTGTCAGAAATGCAGATTTAAATCAGTGTGCAGGTCTGAACCTCTGTAACATGACACAGCATTGTGTGTGTGTGACACAGTAATGTGTGTGTGTGTGTGTGACACAGTAATGTGTGTGTGTGTGTGTGATCTAGTGTCCGCGCAGAGGGACCTCAGCCTGTGTTGAGCCCCAGTCGCTCCGCAGCAGCAGCGGCGGCAGCAGCGTCGGTAAACTCCCTCCAAACAGCACAAACACTTCTTACCGTGATGTTTCCTCCACAGAGCGGACGGTAAATCACCGGGCAGGGTCCCACCGGGGGCCGAGCTGAGTGTGAGCTCACGGTAAAGTCACGGTGACTTGTTGTTGTGCTCGGTAAACGGTGAACGGTTAGTAAATCCCGGAGCGGCGGAGCGGCGGTAAAGACGCTCCTCACGGCTCAGACCAGACTGGAGACTCACTCCAATCACAACACTTCAGCAGCCAATCAGGACACGCCCCCAGCGGCAGGCTGACAGCAGCTCTGTCCAATCACAGAGCCAAGCTAGGATCAGGTCCTCTCTCATTGGCTCACGGCTGGAGGTTTAGAGTTACGCCCCGCCCACCTCGGGCTCACTTTTCTCCAGATGTTGAATGCCTGAACATCAGGAATGAGCCAATCAGAGCGCAGCACGGAGGATTTAAACAAGTTTGACTTCATGGGAGGAGACAAGTATCATATGTTAACATATGACTGTCTTCACCTGGTTTATACTCTGTTATTATTATCATTATTATTATTGTTGCTGTTGTTATATTTGTTTACTCAGGGTTCAAAATAAACAACAAACAGGAGCTGTTAAAATGAACAGGTGACAGATTTACTCATCTGACCCCCAAAAACTACAGGCTGCTGAAATTATTATTACATTTAATAAAATACATAAAATGTTACTATGAAAAAATACTAATTATTGATTGATGATTATTGACAGAGGAAAATATAAAAACAAAAATATCCAGAAAAAAATGTTGGAAAAAATAATCTTTAGTTTAGTGGTCACTGTGGCGTGTGTGTGTGTGTGTGCGTGTGTGTGTGTGCTAGCTGCAGGTGTGTCACCTGGCAGCTGTAGCTCCGCCTCTATTTCCTTCCATGCTTCGTCCTCTCCTCGATCATGGTCAGAGCTGGAGGACACGTCACAAGGCTTCACAAGGTTTTCCTCACATTTCATTTAGCGCTTTAGTTTTGCCTCCATGGAGACAGAGCGCAACGCGTCATAATCTGAAAGCCACACCTCCAAAGGGGAAACGAGGCCCGCTTTCCCCTCAGCTTCTTCGCTCATTCGCTGTCATTCTGCCTCCGCAGCCGGGCCGTCAAGTCTTCACGACTGAATTGCTAGCTAGCTAAAATTATTAGCTATAGCTAGCTAATAATTAGCTAACAATGCCGCTGGAATAGACTGCTTGAATCGCGGAGCGCTGGGCACAATTATAACAGAAGTTGCATTCATACTGTCAGTGCTTTAGCTTAACATACATAAATTAGGGCTGCCACGATTAGTTGACTAATTGATGACTAATCGACTATTAAAATAATCAGTGACTATTTTAGTAATCGACTAATCGTTTTGAGACATTTTTCATCTAAAAGTACTATAAAACTACCCAAAATACTCTTACTGCAGCTTGTTACATTCAGATATTGGCAGCTTTACACACTCTCCCGTGACAGTGAACTAAAACCCTTTGGCGTGAGTACGGAACAAGACATTAGATGATGTAATTTTGGGGTTTGGGCGAGACAGACCAACATTTTTCAACATTTTAACACATTTTTCAATGAAATGATTAGTCTGATTGGCTCATTTCATGCTGCATTTCTATTGGTTGGTCAGTAGACGTAGGTGGTGACACCATCACATGTCAGAGTTTGATCACAGACCGTGACAACGACCATCCTTGAACCTCTCTGACTGTGACGTAGGACCACCGTGTTAGAGCCACGCCAAAGATATCAACACGTCTTTACCGCTGGTCGTCTTCAGTCTGGGACAGATCAAACATAAACTGGGCTTTAAACAGGAAACAGGAAGTCATCAGTGCGTCTCTAAATGACCCATGTGAGTGTTCCTCTGATCGGAGGTCCTCTTAGAGTCACTCAACTGAACATGTGAACAAAAGATGGCCTCCATCGTTACAGGAAGTCATTTGAATCTTGTTCTTATTGCAAACGACTCTGCAGAGACCAAAACCAACGATGAATGAAACAGAATAACGAGCATGAGCGCTCACAGGCCGACAGCTGAAGCCTCTGTGCCATCATCCAGCTCCACTATCGTACAGGAGATATTTAAAAGTCATAACTGAGCCGCAGTGTGACACGTGATGACATATTGACTCTGAACAATCAACGTAAGCGGAGCAGTAAACTGTGAAACAACACACAGCGCGATGCTAACAGGCTGTCTCTGATTGGTCCGTCTGAGAGGCTCAAACATGATCCTGTAGTTCTCTATCAGATAAATAAGCTCCTGATTCTCTGGTGGTCGGGAACAGTTTAACCCTTCAACAACAGGAAGTCACCGTCACACCATCATAGCTGCATCACAGCTGCAGACGCTAATGAGACCAACAGGTGGCAGCTGAAGGTGCTCAGTGTGTCGTTACCGCAGCAGATACACCTGTAACCCACAGGAGGATGTTGGCTCTATGACATCACCACTGTGAACGTACGAATGTGTCTCAGTGTCGTTAAAGGTTCAGTCTGTGACACTCAAAGCAGCAAACGCCATCAGCTCTGTACAGATACAGATACAGATACAGGTAGCCTCGTTCATACCTACGAAAGTTGGTCAGTGGTGCATGAGGTCAAAAAGAGCTCAGTTTCTGCAGTAAGAAATTTCCCTGACCTTCCACATCGTGGGGCCCATCGAGCGCACTTTAGACTTACGGCGTCCAAACAGCTAACTTCTGCCAGCCGAGAGGCTACTTCCTGTTTAGCTCTCCACTAACTTGAATGAAGATAAGATGATTTCATCGTGCAGCTCTTGTAAGCTTGAAATATGTTGTCGGACCAAATGGATTCAATTCAGAGTCATTTCTGGGGCTCAAAAAATGTATTCCTCCATTTACAGACGTCTCTGTCACAGTCTGAGTCCATGAGGAAGGCTTTGTGGGGGTCATGACATCACGTGACGCACATGGACATTGTAGTTCCACTTTTGGCCACTGTGTGAAATCATCTTTGAATCCCGGGGCTGTTCCTGAGGCCTGGGTTCACACCATTAGCTCACAATGATGCTGGTGTTAGCGCTGCTAGCATCGTTAGCTGCTGCTCAGCCTCCGTCATGTGTGTGAGAGCCGTGTGCACACAATTATTAAAGTGTGTGCTGTGCCAGAGGAGAGCTCAGTGCAGTTTGTGCTGCAGCCTGATCGTCTCTATGCAAACAAGTGAGCAGCAGTTTGAATGATGGTGACGGCCCAAAGCGTTGCTGCACCTCTCCAACCAATTGTTGTGTTCCAATGTCCTGACGCCTCGGCTGTGTCTGCTGAAGTGTGTCTCTGTGAGATAAAACAGGAAGAAGCAGAGAGTTCAGCGGCCTCCGTCTGCTCACAGGTGCTGAGTGAAGACAGGAAATGACAAAATAACTCCTGTCCCACAGATTCAAAGATCAAATATTATATTCTATAAAAACTGTTTTGTTTGTTTTACTGAAGGACTTTGTTGTTGTTAAAAGATTAGTTTGACATTTTGGGAAAAATGTTTGTTGGCTTTCTCACAGAGGGTCAGATGAGTCCAGTGATGTCACTGTCGTTTAAAGCGACAGGCAGCTGACTCATTTTACAGACTGTTGTTTTGTATGAAATAAACACAGTCGACATTTTTAATCAGAAAGTAAAAATAACATCTGGAGCTGAAAAACATTTGAGTTTTATAATGAAGGAAACACGACCTGTTGGCTGTGAATGAGGCGGCCATCATTACTGACACATGTCAGTCACATGTTTCATCACACAGCATCTCCTCTGCAGGGCGTCAGTCATGATTATTTGCTCCTTTAACTTCATTGTTGGTGACTGATGTGTCCACACACTGTCAGAGTCTGCTTTTCTCTGAGACTTTTCATTTTTGGGATTTTGAATCCGGAGTTAGCTCAGCTACAGAAACTCAGCACGAGCCAATAACCCATTATGATATTTTGACGTGTGTCAGTAATAAAACATCTCATCTTTACTTTGAACACAAATGATTTCTCTCTCTTCCTCCTCGCCCCACAGTCGGCCATGTTTGTTTAAAAAGGGGGCGTGGCTTTACTGCAGTCCACTGTGGATGATGTGGAACAGTGACCTGTAGACACGCCCACAGAAGGGCTTTGTGACTTTCGGAGAGACCGACCTGTATCCTTGTTTCATTAGGCTAAGCTAAGCTAGGCTAAGCTAGGCTAGGCTAGGCTAAGCTAAGCTAAGCTAAGCTAACCTAACCACCTGCTGGAGTGATGTAACTCTTATCATCTGACTCAGGAAGAAAGTGAATCAATGTATTCAGTGTCAAACTGTCCCTTTAATAACAGAGCAGCGTGTTGAGTCCATCATCATCATCATCATCATCATCCTCACCAGCTGATGAGCTGTTGTTGTTTCACTTCTTTTTAATCTGTTTTTATTCTTGGTACGTTCACATGTCAAACTGACGTCAGACAGACATTAAATTTAGTTGGAATGAAATCGTGTTGACGATGTTTTAAATGTCTGTCGACGTCAGAACGTCACACTGTGTGGACCTGAACTTTAGAAAGACAGATGTTACAGATGTTGGGTTTTTGTTTTCTGTACCTGACGACTAAATGACATCATACTACATCAAGAAGATGTTAGATTTTGGTTACTTAAAGTCCAGTACACACAGACTGAAGACGACCAGCGGTATAGAAGCGTGTTAATATCTTTGCCGTGACTCTAACATGGTGGTCCTACGTCACACAATCAGAGACTGCTGTCACCACCTACGTCTACTAACCAACCAATAGAAATGCAGCATGGAATGAGCCAATCAAACAGACACATAGCAGCTCGCCATGGAGGCAAAACTAAAGCGCCAAAAGAAATGTGAGGAAAACCCTGTGAAGCCTTGTGATGTGTGCTTCAAGCTCTGACCATGATCGAGGAGAGAAGGACGAAGCATGGAAGGAAATGGAGGCGGAGCTACAGCTACAAGCTAATACACACACACACACACACACAGACACACACACACACACACACACACACACACACACACACATACACCACAGTGTATAGGGTGCCCACAAAACTAAAGATTATTTTCAGACTTTTTAAACATATTTTTGGACATTTTATCATTGACTTTTTTTTTTTTTTTTTTGACAAAAATGTAATATTTTTTGGACATTATCTACATTTAGTCACACATTTTTTTTAAAATATTTTCTAGATATTTCATTGGCTTTTATTGGATTTTTTTTTTTTTTTTTTTTTTTTTTACATTTTTCAGACATTTTATTAACTTTTTTTTTCTAAAAAAAATTTGGGACAACTTCATAATGTTTTCTGACATTTCACCAATATTTTTTCCGACTTTTTAAAAAAATATTTTTTGATACGTCATTAACATTTTCAGGTTCAGTGTCTGTACATGAGGAGACGTCAGCAGAGTGGGAGTCCTTCATCACATACAGAGTCTGATTTAAATGAACGGCTCCTTTTGTCGTCTCTAACTGCTCAGAAAGTGTCGGTGCACTTAATAAATTTGAGTGTTAAATAAACAAAGGTGATGATGATGATGGTGATGATGATGATGATGAAGCTGCTGTCGATGCAGTCTCAGGACAAACTGGACCTCAGCACACTCTGTGGAGGTCTTGCATCATGCTCAGGGCCTGTAGCCCAAATACCAAACATATTGTTGTTGTGACGTGAGACGAGCTGATCCTGCAGCCTATAGGTTGAGTCAGACCTGACAGTCAGCTGCAGCACGTCCACAGCTGCCTCTGTGAGCACAATGGCTGAATTCAAACAGCCTGTTTCAGAGCTGGCTGCAGAGGCTCGCAGCCTTGCGTCACCTTAGAGCCAATTATGAGAAACACACACGAGCTATATGTTTTCTGTTTGGTCCCATGGGTCTCTTTGAGGGAGCCGGAGCCGTGAAAGCTGGAGAACGGAGAGGGAACAGTGAAAGCAGCATAATGATGACAACGTTCCTCAAGGCTTCAGAGTCTCGTCTGCTCACAGGAACCAGAGAGAGTGTGTACCTGTGTTTACCGGCAGGCTCAGCTCAGCTCTGCCTGTCATTAATAAATGTAAATGTCTCACTGCTGCTCCTCTGGGGATTTACTGTACGAGCTGCTTTGGATTGATGCTGTGTGCAAATGGACTGAAATAACGTGCACTTTGTCTCTTCCCCCTCTGGATCTGTGACACTGTGTGCCTGTGTGTGTGTGTGTGTGTGTGTGTGTGTGTGTGTGTGTGTGTGTGTGTGTGTGTGTGTGTGCTGTATGGTAATGTGTTAATGTGTTAGTGAACCTGAGCTCAGAGTGCTGACAGAGTTATTCTGTTATGGTGCCATGTGGTGAATCTCATCAGGTGAGGACTGTGAAATATGAATCATATCAAGTCTTTATCTGCTGTTAAACATCTTCAGTCCGTACAGGAAGTCACTGAAACACTCACATCCTGTCAGATCTGATGTTGATTATTAAAATATTGTCAGACTTGTGTCAGTTTCAAACAAATGAAATTTAAATACATTCAACAAAATAAAAGGTTTATATAAAATGTCATCATGTTGAGTCAACATCTGAACCAATCAGCTGTTAGATCAGGTGAGAGCCAGGTGTTTCCCATCATGCTCCAGATGTTGCAGTCAGTGGAGAGCAACTGCAGAGCAAACTGTGCCCGACTGGCTCTCACAAGATTATCGCCGTCCACTTTTGTATGACGTCGGAGCGAGTTGGGATGAAGGCAGAAACAAAACTAACCAGCATGCATTGTGCGCCGATCGCTTGTGATCAAATCTGCACAGGCCTGGCTCATCTCCAACCAGCCCAATGGTGGACTGTCGGGGAGCGTCTGCACCCCTCCAGCCCCTCGTTGGGCCGGTTCAGCCTGTTGAATCAGTGATGGCAGAGGTCGTCGGTGAGTGACCTCCCTCTGACTGTCAGCTGAGCTCAGGTGACAAGAAGAGAAGTGAGTTCAGTCAACAAAGAGTTAAAGTCCAGAGTGAGTGAGACCAAAATAAACTTCTCCCAGCAGCTTTCTGTGTGGTTTTGAAACATCAAAATTCACCGCACCGCCACGGCCTCGCCGCTCAACGAAAACTCAAGCTCTCACCAACTTTGAATGTCGAAAGTCTTCAGACGGTTCAGACAGGATCTGAGTCAGCTGCATTAAATGTGTTAAATCTGAGGGAGGAGTCTGTTAACGTACGACCCCCCGCACCAAAATCACACAGTAATTTCAAAATGGCTGACTTCCTGTTGGGTTTAGATCAGTGATTCCTAGATTTCATCTCAGTCATCAGTTCAAGGTTCTCACAGCGTAATATATTCAGTGTCACATGTTTGTCTGGACGTGTCATCGAGGCAGCAGCTGTCTGTTAGTCGCTCACTCTACAGCAGGAAACTGTACTTCACAATAAAAGCTTTTACTTTATTTCAAAATAAACTTGACACACTCCAAGAATGGACCTGTGACCCAGTTTTGGACCGTGAGCCAACAATTGGGAACCACTGGTTTACGGTTTGGCTCTGAGAGGCTGTTTAGTACATCCTGTGATGTCACATGTGCCGAGCAAGTTTCATACACGTGGGTGAAACCAGGTTTGGGGCTGCTTCGTATAGATTTTGTAGGAGGCGCTACTGAGCCGTGAGACCCCATAATATATAAAATATTTCACCAGTTGTGGTGTGTGTGCAACGTGTGTTTTTAAGCATCTTAAGCCCTGTGTCAAAGGAGCGATTTATTTCTATGTAGAAGAAGAAACTTACAGTCAGAGTCCTCGCACTGCGTCGAGATCAGGACATAAACATCAGAGAAATTAATGGAGGATGTTTCTGCTCGTTTCTTTTCAGACCGAATGTTGAGCAGAGCTGAAACATGTTGATACAGACTGCAGCGCCCACATAGATGTCCTGATGCACAGAGTGATCTGAACGTGACCGTGCTCGTCGGTCCCAGCTGACAGCGGAGACGTGGTGACTCCACAGAGCGAGCCGCCATAAGGACAGACTGGAATCATGTCGAGCCATTTGGCTGTATCAGAGCTGCGCTGTGTGTCTCTGCTGTCTGTGTGATCTTAATCCAATACTGGGATTCATAATCCCCAGCAGGTTTTTTCCAACCAAACAAAGATTAGCAGAGATTTGGTTGTTTGTTTATCATGTGAGTGAAAGTCAGAAGGTCAGCTTCAGGACAAATGAATCCTGTCTCTGTCACTGCCAACACACCAAGCCTCTCTCTCTCTCTCTCTCTCTCTCTCTCTCTCTCTCTCTCTCTCTCTCTCTCTCTCTCTCTCTCTCTCTCACACAGACACACACACAGACACACACACACACACACACACACACACACACACACACACACACACACACAGATGACACCTTCCACGGCTGCATACCAATGATCCTGTGTGAAGCCATCAAACTGAAGCATATGGTCGTTAAGCTCCGTCTGCTCCAGCGTTACCACCACTGCTCCGACTAGTAATAATATGATCATCTTAGTGATAGTGTGGAAGCGTATTTATCCCCAGCAGCTGTGGATGCTCCTGCTAATAATGTTTTATGTCTATTATCTGGAGGTTATGACTCTGTTATCAGGAGACATCAAGCTGCTTCCTCATCATCATTATTATTTGATTAGCTCAAGATAACAAATGCTTCTTGTGTTTATTTCCCAAAGCTCACAATCTGAGGATCATAACTGTTTCATTATGGTCCAGGTATCAGATCTGGTTCCTGCTGCTGCAAATGTCTCATTACTGCAGCATAACAGGTTTGTCTCTGCGCTCATGGAGTCATGGTGGAGTGATTCCTCTCAGCCGCAGAGACACACACACGTCTCAGAGGACGACGGCTCAGAACAATCAGAAGCCCACAGATCATTTTATAACCATATTATCTATATTGAGATCATTCAGTCCTGATTAGGACGTAATGGGTCGACGGCTGGAGATAACAAGATCACAAAGTCTGTTGTAACCCTTCATCTGGAAGACAAGACATGGATGGAGACTGTCAGAGACACTAGACTGGTGGGCGGAGTCATACAACCATTTAAAGGGATAGTGCACCCAAAAATGTAAATTCAGCCATTATCTACTCACCCATATGCCGAGGGAGGCTCAGGTGAAGTTTTAGAGTCCTCACATCACTTGTGGAGATCCAAGGGGAGAGGAGGTAGCAACACAAACAACTTTTTATGTCGGGGCTTCAGGACACTTGGATCACTACGGACAAGCAGTATGGAGATATTTTGTGGTTTCAATTATGTGTTTTTGGACGTTTGAATCTGGGGCGCCGTCAGCCTCCATTAGGTGGAGTTGTGTTGCTACCTCCTCTCCCCTTGGATCTCTGCAAGTGATGTGAGGACTCTAAAACTTCACCTGAGCCTCCCTCGGCATATGGGTGAGTAGATAATGGCTGAATTTACATTTTTGGGTGCACTATCCCTTTAAACCTGCACTAATCAACAATTTTATATAAACAATGGTGAAAATCATGAGTGAGGTCCGAACAGACAGACATTTGTCCAGAGAGCTGCTGAAGACCAAAACACAGACTGAAGTTGATCAACACACGACTCCATATCAGTGATGATGTCGCTTCACACCTGGTGCAGGTGATAACATGTCAGCATTGTGTTTACAGATGGTTCCACTGCCCCAAACACAGAAACTGTCACTGCTTTGTTATCTGGAGAAAATCAGACGTCCTGATCAGAAGCAAACAATAAGATAATTAAATCTTTAATTCCTGCAGAGTTCTGAGTGTAGCTATGATTCAGAGATCGTCTGAGCTGGCAGCGAGCAGCTAACAGTGCTAACAGTGCTAACAGTGCTAACAACAGCTACAGTGTTGATGGGGGAGGGGGGGCACTGGAGGGTGGGTGCTACACTTCCACAACACTGTCACCAGACCAGCAGTAACTGCTGAATGAGCTCAGTGCAGAGCTGCTCCGATGAGTCAGCCAGAGGGACACACACGTGTACTAACATGCACATCTGGACCGTCGACCACAACAAACCACAGAGAAGCTGATTCTCTTCATTCAGAGCAGCGTCTGTCGCTCTGTCTGATCTGAGCCTGACTCCTCTTCATGTGACAGGTAACAGTGTTCTGCTGTTTAATGCTTTGAATGTCACAAACCAACAACTTTGGACTTCGTCAGCAGCCTCCACTCACACACAGGAGAGAACTGTAGATCACTGATCACAGACTGATCATGTGGTAGGTACAAATGATAACATGTAGGATGGTCTCTCCTCACTCTGGTTACCAGGCAGATCAATCCTCCACCAGGTGACAGGCCACACGCCAACATGTCTGTCAGACACCAGCTGATCTATGAATGAGTGATATCATTCACCCAACATGATGAAAACCACAGCACAATTCTGACATCATTCACAGACATCAGTGTTTGTTTGTGAAGAGTTGACATAATAAATTCACGTCACTGA